>JAZHYW010011607.1:0-22322 GCA_037355805.1 Ixodes ricinus | reverse complement strand
GTAGAAGGTTCGGCGCGTAGAACATTCTAATCTCGAATCAGCAAGACGGTTCTTGAATTTTCCAGAACATCGCATTACAGCCTCAACAAAAATGTGTAGCCGCGGCCAGGAATCGAACCCTGGCCTTCTGCGTAGAAGGCAAGCGCGATAACCGTTAGGCCACGGGCGCGCTGCCTGCTTGATCAGCTGCGCTCGCGGCAATATGGCGATAACCTACTCTGCTGGGAGTCAGGACGACATGTGACAAATGAAAACGCATAGGGTGTCCACTTCTTTGGTCGTTAAATAAATACGTTTGAAAGCAAAAAATAGACCGTTTCACCTAATTTTTTTTTTGCGCGTGCGCAAACCTTGTTGGAGTTTTACACGTGTAGCGGCTCGAGACGTCTCGCCCAATGCCGCCTGCCTCCTGTGAACTTAAGTTATGACGGCGTCACGCATGCACCGAACGTTTAATGAAACCGGTCCATTAATGAAACTACTTTTTTTGTATTATTGATACGTCTTTCCGTAATCTCGTAAAGCGTGAAGCGAATGTTCGAGTAGTTCTTGACTCTTGTTGTTTCTTGTAGTAAGGTATTTCGTGCCATGTTTTTTTTAGCTTTACCAGTTGCAGTACAGAATGTCTGGGCCCATTTGACTGTATCCGATCAAAAGTGTAAGTTTTTCTTTTTTTTTTGTGGTCGCGAGTTTTTTGCACGTTTCCTTTTTGTACGCCATGCCGAAGCTGGGCTGAAAGCAGACTATTATACGTAATTTAACATTCAACTTAAGTTATTGTAGTTTAACTACTTTTCCGAGTAACTTAGTGACTTGCAATTATAGCCTTGTTCCGATAATTATTAGTTTACTTTAAATACTTTTTTCGAGCAAGCTCTACTTAAAGGGACACTGACAGGGTATTTATGCTGGCCAAGGTTTTTATTTGTACATGACATATGAGAGCCCAACTACCCAGAAAACAATTTGCGGCTCGAAATTAATTTTCTTTCCGCCCGAAAACCGCCGATCGAGAACTGGCCGGTTTGAGCCGCGCTCACCCTCTTTTCCGTGGTCACGTGCCGTTTTCTTTGGTTTGGACACAGCAACCAAATAAAATCTAAGTCGTGGGTCATCGAAGGCACAGACGCAATATTAAAAAATAGAAGGGAAATATACCCATTCTTGTTTTGTGGCTTCTAAAAAGCTGCAAATACGTTGATTGGAATAAAAAGTTGCACAGCCATGTGACTTTCGCCAATCTCTCTCCTCCTCTGTAATTTTTCTTCCTCCCCAGTCCAGTTTCGGTTTCGTTCCAGTAGTGGCGTTTTTCACTTTATTAAAAATATATGTGATGCTGTAGCAAAATATTAATTGGGTAGTCTTCTAACACCAAAAATAATCGTCTGGAAAAAATATTGGAGGTGTCAGTGTCCCTTTAAATTGCAAATTATTTTCCAAACTTAATGATAGCTTTGCTTATCAACAAACATTTCCGCACAAAAACAAAAAAACATGGTGTCAGTAGATCAGTTGATATTTGTAAAGAGCGGGGATACCTGGAGTTCAGATATTGTTGTATTTTCAGGGCTCCGTACTTCTCCTGCCTGTCTCAGCGACAGCTGGAGCCAGACACGAAACGGTGGAGGTGTCTTATTTGTGTCTTCAAGTGGGGCTGGCATTTCTTTGCATCCCTAAGCTCCCAGAAACAAGCACTTGGCGCATTTGAAGGAACAGCTTGTCTCCCCCCCCTCCCCTCTTTCCACCATTGTAGGGACTATCGCCCTTTACAGGAGGCGTTGCCATTACACTCTATATCCTGACTCAAGGAGGTAACAAAATGCAGAACCCGCCTCGAAGCTTCGTGTGGTGATATTTTTTCTGCTGTACTTGTAGCATCGCGTGCTCAAAGGGCGACCACTTTGCGGGTTACCTACTATACTCCTAGAACTTGAAATATGATAGTCTTCTGAGATTCGAAAAGCGTTCGAGAAACCTTAATGATATTCCATTTCTTACCTAAAGATATTAAATGAGCAAATACTTTCTTTAAACCTAAGCTCCGACAGTGTGATTGCTTTAAGTTTGAATGGTACATCCGCAGTACTTTTTGAACTTTCTTGCTACCATATACAATTGTATATTAGTTTATGTCTCCATGGGTATATCGTTTATGTCTATCGTATCGTTTATGTCTCCATAGGTGGAGACATAAACGATCATTCAAACTACAGACCAATTTCCATTCTTCCTGTGTTTTCGAAATGCATAGAGAAAATTATTCATCGTCGTATGACTTCTTTTGTGACCGTTTCTCGCTCATAACCTCATCACAATATAATTTCCGGAAGGGTAAATCAACTGAACTCGCGCTGCAAAATCAAGAAAAGTTCATTTTAAAATCATTCGAGCAAAAACTTCTAACTCTTGGTGTCTTTGTTGATTTCTCTAAAGCATTTAATCGCATAAATCATACCACTTTAATTAATAAACTTCAGTTTTATGGTTTCCGTGGACTAACCCTAAATCTGTTAACATCATGTTTAGAATTTCGTAAACAATCTGTTTTTCTAAACAACTATTCTTCAGACTTTCAAGCATTAAAAACAGGTGTCCCTCAAGGATGTATATTAGGCCCACTTCTGTTTAACATTAATATAAACAACATTGTAACGATTAGCCCAAACACCACTTTCATCATTTATGCTGATGACACTACACTACTTTTTTTAGCTAACAATATCGACACACTTGCAGAAACGACTAACAACACAGTGGAATATTTACATAAATGGAGCGAAGCAAACTCTCTACTAATTAATGCATCGAAAACAAAAGTGATTATTTTTAAGCCATATAATAAATTAGTAAATATTGACTTGCGCATTAAACTTGGCCCCTCTAGCATTGAAGTCGTCCCAAATGTAAAAACCTTAGGTGTAACGTTTAATGAAAACATGTAATGGAACACCCACATTCAAATTGTAATAAAAAAATTCAAGTGTTGTCGGCATTCTCAACAAAGTTCCGTTCTAGTTTACCAATCAAAATTAAGCTTCTCATTTGCAATTCCTTATTCACGTCACATTTGAATTATTCTCACTTGGTCTGGGGCACATCAACTACAACTTGGACAAGTTAACGATCCTTCAAAAGAAGGCATTCCGAGCTATTATGAATGTACCACAATCAACCCACACGAAACCATTGGTTAAATCATTGAACGTCCTATCCTTAAACAACCTGTACGAGCTACTTTACTTACTCGATATATAGCAAGTACTAAACAAAAGACACCTGACATTAGTAACACATAGGAATTAACAATAAATATTAGACCTTATAATGTACGCCACGAAGAAGTATGGAGGCTGCCATTCAGTCGAACCACCTATGGAACTCAAACTAAAACATTGTCTTCCTTTTTTACTAAACCATTTACTTGAAAATAACATTATCATAGAACATTTAACATCCCATTCTTTAAAACTGATGTTTCTGTTAATATTGATGTCATACAATTGTGTTTTAGAATATAGAGTGTTGTTTTTCTTTGACATTGTAATGTATAGCCCAATTTTAAACGTGTATTTTGACTATTGCTACAGTAATTATTTTTCTTAGGTATTTGACTTTTTTCTTTCGATTACTTGCCGCGTTTGCTAAAAAAGGGGGCGTGAACCTCGTCAAACCAACATCTGTCGGCTTTTTGTTCATGCCTCCAGTGCCTGTATTATTGTACAGACGCAAATAAAATGATTCCTTGATTCATTGTAATTCATGTAAAAAGTAACTTCAAAACAAATTCACTACTTTTAACGGTAGTTCGTAGATTACAAAATTTATTCCCCAAATGAGTAATTTCTACTATACCCAAATTATTTTTGAGGCCGATACTCAGTAACTTTACTTATTTTTGGTAACTTGCACATGTCTGCTGAAAGGGACTTTCCGTTTAGAAAAGAGAGATCAATTTCAGCTCAAAATATCATAGGAAATGTGCCTCAATCATAAGTTGTAAATAAAAAAGGTACTTTTCCAATGGACCTGCATGGAGCTAAACCTTTATCGTGTCAACGTAAAAAATAAAAAATTGGGAGGTTTTAGTCGGCAAAAACGAGTAAAACGAGATCTGTTTATTAGACAAACCTGTTTTCAGGTTTGTCTAATAAATTGCCTCAATGACTAACAGCAAAAACTTTTTTTTTTTACATGAATAAGGTTTAGTTTCACGACGGTCCGAAGCGATTTTTTAAATTTTATTTGTAACTTTAGG
Source organism: Ixodes ricinus (assembly GCA_037355805.1). Lineage (NCBI taxonomy): Eukaryota > Metazoa > Arthropoda > Arachnida > Ixodida > Ixodidae > Ixodes > Ixodes ricinus. The sequence goes on along the minus strand of JAZHYW010011607.1, from coordinate 18,067 downwards.
TTGCTGGGTTGGATCCCTTTGACCTCTCCGACATAGAAAATTGCTTCTATCGCGCCTAACTGCGTAGAGATGTGCAGCTTGCTGTCTGGAAATTTTCAATAAAATTTCAGTACTTTCAAGCGATGGCCTTGAGTGCAATAGCACGTCAACGAAGACCCGGCATCTGCCCCAGTTGGACGCAGGGGCGTCGAAAAACATAAACAATCAAAACAACTTTAGCATACATTGTGTTTATTCAACCTTTTTGACCAAACTCTGCTTGTCTATTCCACAAGGTCACCGTGCATCTGGAAGATAAGATATTACAATATTACACCATATTAACCGTGAATTTGTTTTTATCGGTATTGTTTATTCCCGAACTCAAAGCTAATTTCTGTAAATGAGTGATACATGCCTGCGTATTTCTCCCCACAGAAGCAACTTATGGGCCAGATTTTTGTCGAGAGATACTTCTCTCGAAAATCGTAGCAAAATTATTCCAAGAAGTTACCTTTTCAGCATTTCTTTAATTTTATTTATTGAGCTATTTTACCTTCATGAAGTTCGTAACATGCAACCGGAATGAACCATGCATGGTAATCGATATGACCGAAATCAGATATTGATCCGGCGAATTAAAACCGTAGTGCTGAAACGAGCAACCTATCATAACTCAGTAACGGCTTTGAAAGAAGACTGAAGGAACCGGTCAAACGTTTAATGTCGCCTTCTCTAAGCGTCGGTGAGATCAATTATGTTAATTAGAATAGTCGCTAGACCATTCCAGATACGGGCTTCTGGTCGGTGCCATTTTCAGCTTTCGCGCGTATGGTGGATGCTTTTTCTGCTTTCCGAAGCGAAGAACATGCGCGTGCTGGGCTGCGAACATAGCTGCAGGGTTGTAATTTTGGGACCAAGTGACGCTTGTCCTGATTGCGCGAGTTGGGGGTAAACGCTGCTCTCGTTTATATCTTCTTTTTTTTTTGGTGGGAGGTGGGCGTTGTTATTGAGAAAAAAAAAACAAAAAAACTCGCCGAAGACACTAAGACTGCTTACATGTAGGAATGTGAAAGCATTCATACACACAGCGCATTCCCACAAGCAGTGCGCCAAGAATTCCTTTCGCAGATGGCGCTCCGGCGGTGACATCATGCTCCCCCACTGCGCAGGCGCGGCGAACTCCGCCGGCTTTCAGGACTGCTTCCGTGACAGAGCGTCTGTGTTGCTGTGCTTTTCTGTGTGTTTTATTTCTGAGGCGCGCCTCATTTGATCTTGAGCGCCCCCGCCGGCTACCGCGATGAAACATCTGCGTTGCTGTGCTTTTCTTTGTGTTTTATTAATGCGATATGTGCCATGGAGCGAGCTGACGTCATTGGCTGGCGCGCGTCGACAGGGCTCCCATTGGCCGCTGCGCTCGTCAGTTACCACGACCGCTCACCCCATGGCGCTGCGTGTCCATCAGCGCGTCGTTAACACGCAGCGTCCCAAGTCACCAGGGGAGCAGGCGCGCTGACCGGCGACGAAAAGTACGCAGCAGACGAAAAAGAGAGCGGACGAGCGGCTTGCATGCTGTCGCATTCACGACTCATAAGAAGTGCTTAGGTGTACCTCGAACTTTTTTTTGAGGCGCGTTCTTGATGACGTATTTTTATGACCATCATTCGGGGACAACGCCGCCGATTTTTCACGTAATGGGACAAGTAAAACATTCGCCTTAATAATTCGTGTTTCTTAGGATATAAACGCCAGAAATGTATCCTAAACTTTTTGTTTTCTTTTTTTGCGAACGTGCAAAAGATTGTATTAGGACCCCTTTAACAAAATAACAGGTTTGATAAAGGATGTAAGAATTCATATCTTTTCAAAACAACTGGAGAATAATCACAGGATACGTGCTCCTTAGTGTGAAGCTTCCTGTTTTCTGGATATCTACACTCGGACAACTTTCAGTGGCTATGCAGCAGTCTTGGAACTAACGCGTTACAAGTACACTCTAATAAATGCCTGCGCGTCTACTTACCAGCAAAACACTTAAAGAGCCAATCTCTGCAATCTACGAAATCAGATCAGCGAATGATGAGGCGGAACCTCTGTTTAGACCTAAAAATTAAGTCTGCACTGTGGCACTACGCAATGTAAGCATCACGCTTTGCATTGCGTAATGCCACAGCGCAGACTTCAAATTTAGGTCTAAACGGATCATCCGCTGAGCTGATTTCGTAGATCGCAGAGATTGGCTCTTTGGGTGTTTTCCGGGTAAGTAGACGCGCAGATATATCTTGGAGTGTAGCGGCGTTACTAATAACGCGTTAGTTTTTTTTACTAACACCCACGTGCTCGTTAGAATCCCAAATGACTAACGAGTAAAGTAATGCCATTATTATTTTTCGGTTTCTCCTATCAAATTACGTTACCCGTAACTCGTTACTTTTTATTAAAAATGGTCACATGATTGTCTGAAAACAAAATCAATTTTATTCTGTACACTACGCAAAAGTGGCAAAGAAACCCCATCAAAGCTATGTATAAGCGGCGTCATTTCAAGCTTCTTCGGAATACACTTTTAACGTTCCCACGACCGGGCCCAAAAGGCGCGAGATTGTCGCAGCGCGGAACCCCTAAGCACCGTTGCCGTACCCTGAGCAGCCGTCTCGCTGGAAAGAGACTTGCGTTCAGAAGGCCAGAGTCGGCCGCCGCTAGAAGGATTTTGCCTCAGCGTCCCTACCCCAGCTGGTCACATCCTTCTCTTCAAAACGAATAAATTATCGTTTTGTCAGCAACAGAATGAATGTGTGTGTCAAACGTTTAAAGGGACACTGACACCCCCCAAAAAATTTTTTTCATTTTTTGCCAGGCGCTTTATTATGGTGTCGGAGGACTACCCAATTAATATTTTGCAACAGAGTAGCGTATTTTTTTAATAAAGCCAAAAAACGCAACTGCGCGAAACCGAAACCGAAACGGAGAAGTGGAGAGGATAGCGGGAGTGGCGGAAGTCACGTGGCTACACCCGACCGTGCGCTTTTTTTTTCTCTTTTTTTTTTCCCCTCGGCGTAGCAGACGACATGCGGCGTTAGCGGGCACTGTTTGCGATTCTTTTGCAGTTATGTTTGTTCCGCTCGCTGTTCTGTACTCCAAGATGAGTTGTTTTGTACATTGAGGAGTTGGAGATGAGTAGCGAGTGCCCGTGGTTAATTTTCATGATCGGCTCCGAAAAGAATACACCCAAGATGTTGCGTGAAGAGCTGGCTCACACGTCCTGCGTCCGAAAAAAAGTGGCATTGTGCGACAGAGTTTCCGAAATATCAACGGGATCGGGACCAATGGCTGGCTGCAATTCCTGTAGAACATTTACGGGCACCTCGGAAAGCGGACGCTACCTGATTTATATGCTCCTTGCATTTTGTGGAAAGTGATTACATTGAGTTCGCAGGTGTCAAAAGAAATCCCATCCCCATTTAATTCAGCGACGTTTCGTCCACAACATTTGTTTGTTAATTTTTGTTTGTTTCTTCAGTGATAATTGTAAAAAGAAAGAAATGTAAACATCAAAAAATGTCTGAAAAAAAAAAAAAGTGCCATCACCGGGGATCGAACCCGGTCCTGCCGCATGTGAAGCGGACGTCGTTCCCACTGAGCTACGGGGGGATCACGTGATAGGGGGATCTCTTTCCTAGTAATACTTCAGCCGGTAAATTGTAAGTTGGAAAGTTTGCTGCCGATTTTCCTCCAGCAAAAGCACTCCCGGGTCGAAGTCGGGAAGCACCACGTATTGGCGACATTCGCACCTAGTAAAGAAATCGTACGCGTGCATATTCAACTCGAAGTAGACGCGTCGTGCTTGAAGTTTGCGCGAGCGATGTCTTCAGCCACGAGAAGGGAGCGACGGCTCGGCGACGTCTTCGTGCAAGTCGGCTTGGTGGTCGGGCGTGTCGTACGGGATGAATACCAATTCTTTTGATCAGTCCCAAATTTCTCTTTTAAAGGCAGACAGAATTCGCCGGTACCGCGAACGACAGTTCTGAAGTAGAGGTCCCGCCCCTTCGTCCGCTGCCATCGCCGTCCCCGCGAGTCCCACGATACGCGAAACGACGCACGCACAGAATGCTTCCGGTTCTCTGTGGAACTTTTTTTTCAATCAACGTATTTGCAGCTTTTTAGAAGCCACAAAAAATGGGTTTCATCTTTTTTTCTATTTTTAATATTGAGTGTGTGCCTTCAGTGACCAACGACTTTCATTAAATTTGGTGGTCGCATCGATACCTTTGAAAACGGCCCGTGACCACGGAAAAGAGAGTGAGCGAGACTCGAACCGGCCAGTTCTTGATCGGCGGTTTTCGGGCGGAAAGAAACCGAATTTCGAGTCGCAAATTGTGTTTTGGGTAGTTGGGCTCTCATATGTCATGTACAACTAAAAACCTCGGCGAGCATAAACACCCTGTCAGTGTCCGTGTGTTTCAGTCGAAAAAGAAAAAAGAAGTGGTCGCACTCGCGCGTGACTTCTTTCACGGGACTTTCCCCGTAGGAAGCCCCCTTCTAGATGTCCTGACGTAGGTCGCCCGACATCGTATAATCGAGCAGGGTCCGTAAGATTCGGACTCGTCTTTCAGAGTCGCCAAACGGTCTGATCCACTCTTCGTAGGAGCTAGGAGTGTCTTCGCCCAGCTGGGCCCAAGCATCGCTTCTGTGTGTGGCGAGGGCCTCACATTCCCAAATCAGGTGGTAAAGTTTTGGGAGTGTGCCGTCTCCTTTGCAGAGTTGACATCTTTGGTCGGGGGTTCGTAATCAGGGTTCAGCTTTCTTTTCTTGATGGTCTCAAATTTTTGAGTCATGTATGGTGTTGTTGCGCCACCCGTACGAATTCGTCGTAATATCACCATTTCCTTGCGTTTGAAGTGGTTCAGTGGAATGGGATTTGGTTCGGGGTTCCAGGATTCCTTTAGTCGGTGCTTCCATTCTTTTTTGTGCATCCGCATAGCTTCAACCGGGTCGTACGTTGTATCTGCAGTTTCAGTGTTAGTCGATGAGGGGTCGGATTCTCCTGGGGCACGCGAGGGGTGAGGACTGTTGAGCTCCCTCGCGGCCGCGTCATGCGCCGCCTCGTTGCCGTGGATGCCCGTGTGTCCCGGGATCCATCGGATGCAGACCTTTGTTTGGTGTACACGGAATAGGTGCAGGGCCGTGTGGAAAATGCGTTTGATGGTTCTGCACGTCGTGGCTCCGTGTCTTTTGCATTCTCGGATGACGTGCTGCGAGTCCGTAAATATGTATAGTTGTTTTGCGTCGTGCTGTCTTTGTGTCACCTCTAGGTGTCGTAAGTGGCTCTCTATCGCGAACAGCACTGCCTTGGCTTCGGCGAGTTCGGGAGAGTAAGGATCGGCTCCTCGGGGTTGGGTTGTGGTCGATATGGATGTCCCCATTAGGTTGTCTTTAGAATAGAAGATGGCGGCGGCTGTCGTGGCAGTCTCTGGGCCGGCGATTTTCATCGCCGCATCAGTGTACGCGACCGTGGTGGACGGGTCTGCCAGAAACGTTCGAACTTCGACTGCGTGGTTTCGGGCGTAGTGTTCCCTTCGTTTAGCGTGTTTCTGCGCGTCCATGTTGCGCGGGATTGGCTGGGACTGTGTGAGGTCGATGAGGTCCCATGGGGGTGCGGGTGGTGGGATGTCCCCTGCATCATTCTTGCCCTCTGGGTTGAGAAGCTTGGCTATCTTTCTGCCGTGCTCCGTGTGTTTCAGTCGAGCGTTGTGTGTGGCGACTTGTTTATCGAGGTCTAGTCTCCAATCGGTGAGCTGTACGCACTGCTTAGTTGCTTCAACGTTGGCAAATCTTGGCAGTCCAAGTATGGCTCTCCGTGCATCGTTGTATAACGAGTCAAGCTTTTTCTTGTGTCGGTGCGTGAGCTTGTAGAACCGAACACCGTACATTATCTTGGATACGAGGACTGACTGTACGAGAGTCTTTGCGGTTTTCTCTCCCGCACCACCCATTCTGTGGGATATGCGCCGGATAAGTTGCAAGCCTTGTTTCCACGTTCGTGTGATAGTGTTTAGCCAGTTGTTTGCCACGTGCTTGCCGTTTCCGAAGTGCACACCAAGTAGCTTGACTTCTGCTTCCTTGTCGATCCGTTGTCCGTCAAAGGTGAGGTCTAGGTCAATTCTCTGATAGTCGTTCCCGAAAATTGTGTATTTCGTTTTTTCTGGTGATGGCGCTAGTCCGACTTTTTTCAGGTAGTCGCAGATGGTGTCAAGTCCCTTCTGTATTGTTTGTTTTTGTTCCTTTGAGCCTCCTGTGTTTGTCCATACGGTGATGTCGTCCGCATATATTGTTGCCTTCAGCTGTGGTATATCGTATAATTTCCACAGCAGTGGGGCCATTACGATGTTAAAAAGCGTTGGCGATAATACCGCTCCTTGCGGGACGCCTACACCGTTGGGTTTGGTTTGGCTTTCCTCGTCGTTCGTGCCTGCCTTAATTGTGAATCGCCGGTTCTGCAAAAAGATTTCACATAATTTAGCGGTTTGCCGCATATGCCTTGGTTCCTCATCGCGTCGATCACTGCCCCGTGTGGAACCGAGTCGAAAGCCTTTCGTACGTCCACCGTCACGAGGACTCGCATTTGTTTGCGGCGCGGGTGGTAGTCGCTGACACCTTTGTGGATGAGCGCTAGACTGTCGTGTGTCCCCAGGTTTTTTCGGAAACCGGTTTGTGCAGGGTGAAAAATTCCTTTCGTCTCGGCAAGCCACTGAATGCGAGCTAGGACTACTCGTTCCATGAGCTTGCCCATTATAGACGTAAGTGATATAGGTCTTACGTTCTTCGGGTCTGTCGGTGGCTTACCCGCTTTCGGGATGGGTGAGACACAAGAGATTTTCCATTCGTCCGGGATTTTACTCGTTACCCAGATATCGTTAAACCATTGCAGCATCGCCTCCCTTTGCTTCTTGTGAACAGAATGAATAAAATCCAAGTTTGCAAGCGTTGACGTTCCCACGCTTAGAACCAAAACAAGTGTGTTAGCGGTGGCCGGGTGCTGACGTGTCGTTAATTGGAAATGCGACGTGAGTTTGTGACGGAATAAAAAATGACCGCATCTCCACGTGGTGAATGATGTTGATTGGGGCGAAACTCTGGTGGTGCTGATGATACTGATTTTATTGTTCATAGGTAGTGCTGATGGTGCTGATTTTTTTATTGCTCATAGGTAGTGCTGAGTTCCGGGTTGCGTTTCGACTTCATTATTACTGCTTTATGGTCGGTAAAATGCAGAGCCAGTGGTTCTTCTAGCGGATCAGCTTGGATCCACTAGAAGCCGTGGGAACGCATCTACACCGCTTAAGTCAACGTTCCATGTCAGAAAGAGAATGTGTGGTATGGAACGTGGTTATATACGCATTTGAGCATTTGACCGCAGCGCCCTCTCGTCTATAAACGTTGAGCCAGTGCATGCAAAGTTTAACGCGATATACGCATTTGACCGCAGCGCCCTCTCCTGTATAGACGTTGAGCGGCTACATGCAACGTTTCATCCATGACAGAAACCCCAGCTCTTGAGTCTACCACATCTCAAAACCCCATACTCGTCCCACAGTCGTGGCCGAGCGGTTAAGGCGATGGACTAGAAATCCATTGGGATTTCCCCGCACAGGTTTGAATCCTGTGGACTGCGCAAACATTTTTTACTTTTTATGTGAGCACGGACGGACGGACGGACGGACGGACGGACAAGGCTAGACCCTAAGGAGCTTCGCCCCTAATAACGTTTATTTTACCGGATGAACTTTGATTACATCAAGAGGAACATTTTGAGTCTGTTAGGTGACGTGCATCCGGTCGTTTTTTTTTTCAGAGCGGCTTCTTATTCTTAGACAGGTGCTAAGGGCAAAGTTCAGTTCTCCGAATCGGGCTCGCAAAGCGTCACGGGTTCGCGGATCTACATTACACATCCTGTCGACAGTGAATCTTTTATTAACATGATCAGTGCAATGTGAATTTCTTTGTTAGTATTTTGGGCGTTAGTGAAATTTTATTATTTTGTGTTGTTTCGAATTGTTTATTTATATTGTTGGTCGCTGGGTTGTGCTGTTTCTGTGAGTTTCCAACGTATAAATGTGATATGTACCCCACTGCTCTGCTGTAATCCTCCGGCGCTGCAGAACACAAACATATAAATAAATAAATAATCATTCTGAACAAGTGTATTATTGCCGAAGTTTATAGAGGCGGTTTAATATAAACTGCTGTCATAGACTAACAGTGAAACACAAAGTACGACAAACTAACGTAAAAGTAACGCCCGTCAGTCATGGCAAGTAACGACACCAGTATTTCGTTACATTTGAAAAATGGTAACGGAGCTGTGTAACGCGTTCGCTTTTTTCCAAGCTAACGTGTAACGCTATTTCGTTATTTATTTCCGGTAACGGGCACAACACTTCTATGCAGTCAAATGTGACACGCGAGCGCGTGCTTGAGCAAGGGTGGACTAAAACTGAGCACGCTCACACCTTCTCTCTTCCAAAATGCCACAGAAGGTTGTGAGCGACGTTGAGAGCTTTGCTTATAGACCTTTTTCGCATAACCTCAAACCAGCCACTAACTGACGTACCCTCGGCCTGGTGAATTTTCGGATTGCCCGATGACACAGGGTATGCAACCGCCAAGGGTATGGGCGAAAAGGCTTAAGGAGTCATGAAACGCTTTTCCAACTTTTTCCTGTTTAGCTTTCCTTCTCAACTCATAAATCGCACATTCTACCAAACAGTTCAAGAAGACAGAAAGCGGGAGTCCCCTCTTGTTCGGACTCTCATTTGCCTAATCCGGACACATCCATTCTCCCCTAGAAGATTAGCCGTCGCTCAAACTTCAGACAAAAGTTGCTTCCCCCACCCCGTTCACCCCGAAGCTCACAATGCTGTGGAAGCTACGCGCTCCTTGGGCAAGCCACACTTTTGCCCACGTGATCACGCTCTCTCGCGCATACCCACGCGAAGAGAATGAGGTGAGGTGATGAAAGGGGGGCGGCTGATTGGCCCGGCAAGCGCGTAGCTTCCACCACAATGTCAGCTTAGGGGTGAAGGGATTAAGTGAGCTCGGGTGCCGTGTGACGTTCGTTTGGGCCCGGTGACGCGCTGTGGGGGCCCGATGACGCGCTGCGGGGTCCGTGGACGTATCTTAGAGAAAAGGCAGCGAGGTTACGAAGGGAAGGAGGTACGAAATAGTCCGCTGTGTTTTGAAATTTTCGTACTGAAAGTCAGGCTTTTGACTTTCTACGTTTTTTCTTTTGGCCCACTGAACGATGTGCTATTAGTAGAATCCCAATATAAATTGATTTATTGCAGTCCAAAATTCGTTTCATGGGCCCTTTAAGAACGGACGTCGTGCATGAGTTAGTTCCGAGTGCTCCTTTTTACCGTGCTGCTATTTCCGAAAATCTACGGTTGTCTGGCTACCACTGCGTGGTCGTCGGATGGATAAATAATTTTAAAAAGCATAAGAACAATAGCAGAAAGTGTGCCATGAGCACAAGAAGCTGCAGCGCGAGTGTGGCTGCAATGTTATCGAGCTTCGCATTGTCCCCGAGAATCCTTATTTATGAAGTCAGTCGATGGCGAGCTTGAATCGTGAGAGATTCGTATCAGACTCAACGTCACGTTTAAGCTCACGACCACTTCGTCTACGACAAGAGGACCGATTTTAATTCCCGGTGCAGATGGTCCAATTAGGTTACCACTGAAAGCCCCATGGTATGTGAAAGGTATGAAAAAGTCTACATGCCACCACTCAAGATGGAGCTATCAAATGCCGAGAGCTTACCTGCATAGACTACATTAAACTGCTCATATATACTTCGCTGTGGAAACTCAATCAAAACACCCCACCGTCTTCGTCCTCGTTTTCTCGATGAGGCAAGGTGATGGCCTGTGAGTAGCCAGCTGGATTCAACCGGACAAGCTCCAACCAAGTAATTGCAGCCCACCATAGCCAAGTCTAGCCAAGTTCCCCCCATACCCACACCGTTGCCTACCCAGATAGCTGTGCTGCCAGAACTAGCCGGTATTTCTTTTTCTAAGCCGCTAGACGGCGTCGTCGGCGCCGCAATTCTCAAGATGGCGGTGCCGTTAAAGAAAAGGTCTATAAGCTCGGGCAGGTTGTTTTTCATGTGTTGACAGCATGTGTATGTGTTGTTTTTGCTTTTTGTTTTGTGAAACGTTTAACATCCTTGGAAGCAGAGTGAGATTTAAAAACTCCAAGAATTCGCATTCCTCTTTTGTAGGCAGAGAACGCTGGAGAATGAGTGGGGCACCAGGCTGCGCACTAACTTACAATCTAAAAGAGCCCGGGCGTCTACTTTAACGCAGCGCACTCGGACATCCAATGACTGCGATAGACCTTTTCTGCGCGGGCGCCGCCATCTTTAATCGCGGAACTTCCGGTATGCGAGAAAACAACTTTTTTCTTTTGCGACACCACTGGGAGATGCTAATTGCGACTGTCTATCATTCTTGTTTTGCCTTTTCTGTGTTCTTTCACTTGTTGCAGGTCAACTACGCGGCTGAAGACGGGAGTAAACGAAAGGTCTATTGATTAGCGGAGAGACGAGACCAAAAACATGTTTACACACACGAAATAAAAAAAAAGTATAGGATGCGACACGGCATAACGGGAGCACGTGAAACGTCAAGCCCAAAACGTGTCACACCGATGACTTCATATCTTTAGGTGCGAGCGTAATTTCGACCACGTCATTTGCCGTGTTGGCTTCGCAGATCGCAGTGATCGGCTCTCCATGTGCTCGGCAGGAAAGGTAGGTGCACGGTTTGATATTTGAGATTCCAGCAAATACATTACTACGCGGAACGCACCTTACTGCGAAAAATTCAAATACCTTGGAGCCGACAGCTCTTGCTTAGTCAGAACGGCTGGACGCGCGCGGCCTCGGGATTTCTTTTTATTTTCTTTGAATTGAGTGGGGGCCGGCGGGCGCCATCTATCGTCGCGGACAGCTTATCGAGACAACGGAGACAGCTGTTTCTGCTGTCTTGACGTTTATTTTACCTCGGCAAACTCACTCACAAACTCATTCACTCACGCTCACTCACACTCACTGCCTAATTTTAAGTGAATTTGAGTGACTGTGATATGACTCTTCGTCATATGATATCGAATGACTCCGTGATATGAGTTTGAGTTCGTGAGACGATATCGAATGACTACGTGATATGAGTTTGAGTTCGTGAGATGATATCGAATGACTCCGTGATATGAGTTTGAGTTCGTGAGATGACATAGAATTACTCCGTGGTATGACTGAGTCCGTGAGATTATATTGAGTGACTCCGTGATCTGAGTTCGTGAGATGATATCGAATGACTCCGTGATATTACTTGAGCCCGTGAGATATTGAGTGACTTCGTTATCTGAGTTCAATTACTATTACTCTTGGCTAAAAAGTATTCGATTAGATTACTTGATTACTCGACAGAAAAAGTAATTGAACATTACTTTAAGTAACCGTCACTTTTCCGATTACTTTATTGTGTGAAGACTTACGTCTTTAGCGCTCATAACAATGAACTACTTCCAACCTCGAAACCTTGCTTGTCACAAAGAACATGTAGGGGAAATACGGGATCTTGACATGTATTTGAACTGGCTTTGTTATATTTCGCATCCGCTTTAGACATTCTTCGGTTCTGGTCCTCCTATGGGCTGCGAGTAGGTACCGTAAGCAGGATTGCTTTTTATATCTGTGTGTGTGTGCGTGAGGGGGCTAGTTTGAACGAAGGATTTACAAAGCTACATTCTGCTCCCTTAAACTTCGCCCTGAATGGCCTTTGTAACGCACTGGGGCTTCCCAATCCCAGTCCCAGCTCAAAAACAAAAAAGACGGACAATTTTTACAGAAACTATACATACAAAGGAATTAACTTCGTTTCCTACAGATCCGCAAAAAAAAATTTTTTCTGTTTGAAAGAAGAATTAAATTTTATTTTTGTCATTCCAGAAAAAAAAAAAGGTGTGTGCGGGGGGGGGGGGAGTGTTTGTGGAAAAATAGTAACGGTTATAAGTAATTTTATTACTTCAAAAAGTAATCAGGTTACTCTTATGATTACTGACTAAGAAAAGTAATCAACTGATTACAAAATTACTCCAAAAAGGAAAAATTGCAGTGGCTTAGCTCGGCTATGCCAGGATATACGTAGCGTAAGCTTAGGTTCAGCTGGTTATTCTTAGCTTTCCTGGTTGTCTAGGATTAGCTTGATTATCATGCTTACTGCTGCTTCAATGACACACACACGGTATACGCATTATGTGACTACTTCGGGATCCGATGAGTTAAGCTTCTCCGCTCTTCTTATTGCGGAGGAGGCGCCGTGTAACCGAGCTTTCGGTTGCACGTCAAAAGATCCCCAGGTGGTCCAAATTAATCCTCAGTCCTCCGCTGGGGCGTGCCAGATGCCCGTCGTTGGTTGGGCCAGCTGTGCGCCGTGTTGTTATGTATCAAGCAACCAAGCTGCCGCCCAGAACAACCGGACAGCGCGAGCCATGATCTCGAGCGGGTGCATGCGCGCGGCGCGTGCATCGGGGACTGACCCAGGCGCCATACCAGTCCTGCCCGTTCCGTCACTGCTCCTCGCGCATGCGCAGCACGGCTCTCCAGGAGCCACGCGAAACTGCTCAACCTCGGCCAGTGTAGCTTACGCTACAAAAGTAATCGATTATAAGTAATTTGATTACTTGTAATGCGTACAGTACAAGTCTGCTCGCACCTAAAGTGAAAATAGGTATAGACTGCCCTATCAAGCAAGAAATACTACAGGCGTAAGAATGCAATCCTTTGCTAACATAAAAATTCGCACAACGAAAGAAATTTTAAGGACGTAGCACCCGTGTCTGACAGAACGTGATCTCAAAGCTGCGGCTGTTTCTCCTGCTTCACGAGAGTTCGTGTTGCCCGTCCTCGAGTGGGGAGCTCCCGCTGGAAGGTCTGGCTGCGGTACAACCTAGAAAATGTCGATGCGTCTACTGTCCCGCAAAACGCTTTTTGTTTAGGCAACGTCAGGTCGGTCGACCAACTGTTTCTCCTATATAGATAAGAAATTTAGTGAGTGCAGTACGACTGCTAGCCTTGTGTTTCCAACGTGCATCACTCAGTAGCGCAAAATTCAAACCAAAACGGGCAGGGGTGTGATTGAACCTAGGATATCTGTGCTCTTAAGCGCGAGCTTTCGTTCCACGTGCTCTGAGCTACGGTGCGTCAGTTACTGCAATCCACAGGGACGGCTGAGCGAATAATGAGGCCTAATATGTTTATACTAAAAATGAAGTCTGGGCTGTTACAGTGAGTAATGGTTGTTTTGCCTATTGTTACAACACAGACCTCATTTTAGGTATAAACATGTTCGGCCTCGTCATTTGCTGATCTGCCTCCAGAATTGGAGTGATTAGCTGGATTTCAAGTGTTTTGCGTGAAAACAGGTACACGTTCATTTTATTGCCTCGCGCCTGCTACGCTGATGGTACTTCTTGAGTGGGGCGGCCGAGTTTGAGTCTACAACATAAACTTCAAAAGGCGAACGGGCAGTCCCACAATTGCCTTCCTTTCGTTTAAACCAGGGACTCAAACCGAAAAATATAACGTTTCGGTTTCGGTTACGGTTACCGCTTCCTGTTGATAACGGTTTCGTTTCGGTTTTTTACAGTTTCAATTTTTACGGTTTCGGTTACCGGTTACACGTTCCTAAAAACCGGTTTATTTCGGTTTTTCCAATAATTTGTTTAATTGAAATGCTAGACACCCGTTTTATAATAAAATGTTTAAAGTAGTCCCAGATATCTACCAACGTGAAATTCAAGGAACTTAGAAACGTCTTAATACTTCTAATTGGTCAAAAGTTGCACACGTCTCTAGCTCCAACGCTTGTTCACTACATCTACTTACATTATATAGTTTGATGCCCGAGTATACAAGTTACTTCCGCTACTCGGGGATCATCGCATTCTATATAATAAAAATGAAAATAAACACCCCTATTTTAACAATACTTAAAAAAACAAGCTAGCTGGTGGTGATTCATGGTATTAAAACCCAAGTTCGGCAGTGTTTGTAAACAACCCTATGAAAGTTCCCACTGGGTGTTGGAAGGACCATTCGCACCTTCTCGTCACTATGATTTATTTCAACCTAATACACGCAGACGAGTCTTCGCCCATACTGAAGGAAGGAACACAACTATAGCCATCCTCTAGTAAAATACTGCTAAGTGGAATAAAGTAATAAAATTGGGAGGTGGGCTAGTTGGTGAAAGTCAAACATAATGTAAATGCAATACCGCAAAAGAAGTAAGACTAAAGAGAGGAACGAACAGCACACTAACAACACAGAAAGCTGTAAAAATATTGTTCGTTCGTTTCCCTAGTCTTCGTTGTTGTGCCATGTTACACCTACGTCATGTTTGCTATTCCCAAGCTATTCCCTATGGTTATCGAAGCGCACGTCTCTCGCTGGCCGATTTGTGACGCTAGAAAAATGGTGCATTTATATATAAAAAAAATAAAAAAGGAGCGGACGAAAAAATTAAAATAAAGTGCGGACGTACCATATAACCATATACGTATATATATGGGTGGTTTCATCTCAACTCAGGCACGGATTTAGGGTCGAAGTTTTAATTTTGACGAAACAAATATATGTTTTGGGGAAAACCCTTCTGTGACAGGGAGTGCAAACCGCAAGTTCGGGCGATTTTCTGTTCTCGAGTTAGGGACATTTTAAGCAGCCAAGGCGCAAACTGACCTTGCTCTCGCCTGTCGGAGGTGTCATGTTTCACTCCTTTCAACTTTTTGCTTTTTTTTTTTTTGGTAGTGCAATGTAACTTTTTCGACCACTCCCAGAATATCGATTATTTATGGTCAATAATTTCATTGTGATTATTTATCTTCACTTTTGTTTTAAATATTGTCGAAGTGTGTCCCTTTGACAATATTCGTCAAAGTTTGACCAGCTCTTCCGTGTGACTTATTTGAGATAACGTAACATATTTAGTATTTTCAGAAAGCTGAGAGTATACTCTTTCTATTGATAACAAATTTAATGTTGCGTGTAAAAGAAAAATGGCAGTGTAGTCTCGTAAAGCAAGGACTATTTCAAAATTTTTGCAAATTGAAGATCGATTTTCTTAAGAAACCTACCTTTTATTTGGTTGATTTTTTCTCTAGCTAGCTATTTCAGTGCTTTATAAGGCAATATAAATAGAAAATGTAATATTTTGTTTGTATGGCAGCTATAAAAGCTTGAAGTCTGATTTTATTTGACTGTTTGGTGAGTAAATCAGCTTACTCGCAAAAATACACTAATTCAAAATTGGCGCCTCTTATTCTTTTATTAGAAACCTGTGAACACACTTATTCTCTGATAAATAATTTTAACGCGATTATTTATATAAAATATATTTTAGAAAATTTGCCAATATGACGTTTTTGGACGATATTTGTCAAAGTTTACCAGCTCTTCCGTGTGACCTATATGAGGTGTCTTAGCAGATTTAGTATTTTCAGAAAGCTTAGAGTATACTCCTTCTAATTATAACAAATTTGATGTTGTGTTTAAAAGAGAAAGGGCAGTATGTTCTCGTAAAGCAAGGACTATTTCAAACAATTTACGAATTGGAGGTCGATTTTCTGAAAAGCCTACCTGTTATTTGGCTAATTGTTTTTCTCTAGCTACCTATCGCAGTACTTTATAAAGTAAAATAAACAGAAAATGTAATAGTTTGTTTGTATGGCGGTTGTAAAAGCTCACATTTTGGTTTTCATTCACTTGCCGCCCAGTAATACAAGTGACTCCCAAAAATAAACTAACTCATAATTAACTCCTCTGAAATTTTTAGTAGCTACCTGTAAATTTCTTTAATAAAAGAAGATGCAAACGGCGAGTTATGCTAATAAAGCCCTCAATATCTGAGCGTAAAAGCCTGTGAAGCAACAATATTTATCCTAACAATATTTATTTACTTGGCACTGGGGTGATCCGCAAGGTGTTTGAGCTTCGCCCTATGTATCGACGGAAAAGATACGTAACAACTAGACTCCCGGACAAACTTAAGTCAAGAGGGAAAAGTCTAAGTAACCCGGCATAAATCACTGAAAATAAAAATGAAACCTAAACACATGACTAACACATTGAAGCCTTACACGCTACGAAATGCTCGTTATTTTACGAAAGAGTCCGTATGTGCACAAAATAAACTGTACTTCCTAAGCGTCAGATACTAAATCGTACATATGTATATGCACTAAATATCTGTTTGACATAAGAAAATATGACAATTACATATCAAGTTCGGTATTTCAAACTCAAAGCCGAAAGCAAAAGGCCCCAGAGGAATTCTCTAACGATCTGCATTCCCCTGAATTGGGAGGAAGTAAGCGCTGTGCCCGCACTTGTGGATACGGACTTCTAAACTTTTTTTAAGTGCACTACTCCAAATTTCATTAATGTTTATGGTTGGATATTGAGATAACTGCTAACGATAAATAGAAAACCTTACATAGGCCAAAATTCTGCTCAGCAGAGCGCCTGTGCGAAGTCCCGTTCAAAACGCTCATAGCACGAGATTCGAGTCTTAATAGCGGCCATACAAACAATATATTACAATTTCTGTTTGTAGTTCCTGTTAGACTACTATATTACCTAACTGTGAATAAAGAATAAAAGAAACAAAAGGTGGGTTTTTTTCAGAAAATCGACTCCAAACTTGCTAGTTTTTCGAAATATTATTTTTGCAGGCACATGTTGCGCATTACATACTTACCGCAAACTATTCAAATTATACTCAAAAGAAAGAACTTAATTGGAGCTTTACGGTGATGTAAAGATCATAAAAATATGTTGATTACGTCACACAGCACAGCTTTCTGAACTTCGTCAAATATCGTCTCAGAGAGGCGGTTTGACAATCAAAACAAAAAAACATTAAGGATCTTATGACCCAGACGCTTAATTAGCATACAAAAAGCATATGTCCAGAGTGTTCTTAAAAAGTTATATTGATGTAGAGTAAAAAGTAGGGAAAAGGGATGGAGTGAAATATGGCACCCCCGATAAGCTGGAAAAACGTCAGTTTCCACCCTGGCCGCTTCAACGGTCCATAACTTGAGAACGAAAAATCCGGCGAACTCGCCGTTGGCGTCTACTTTTATTATAGGAATTGCCCGAGAACATATATTTTTTTTACAAAAAATTAAAAATTCGACTTAAAATTTGTGCCTGAGGTGATTTGAAATCACCCATATATATATATATTACAGTGATGTCTCGTTAATATGAACACCTCCGTTCCCGTAAAAAAATCGTCCATAATGTGAGTTGTCTATAAAAACGAAACAAAAATGCATGTATTTTCCCAGTTTGTCCCCGAAAGTGGTGCACATATAGCGGAGTATTCATATTAACGGGGTCCATATTAACGAGACATGACTGTATATATCGTACAAAACGCCAATGTCAAACCTCTGACTTTTTTTTCTTTCTGTGTTGTTTCAAAATTGTCACTTGCGACACGTTTCAGACCAAATGAATACCAGGTTTGCTTTTCCGCCAGCTCTGCATGATGGTCAATTTACCTCGTTTCTTCATACTGGCTACTGCATGTCAGGAACATCGGTGGTTTTGATAGAACCAAGTTAAATGGACATCTGAGAATTCTAGCTTATTAGTGAATACCCTGAAGGCGAGACGTACTGAATACATGTAGGGATGTAGGACTGTGGCAAATTTAGGACTTTTTTATTATAAGCTCGACCACTGATTCCAACTAAGTATTCTTAATCCTAAAGTTGGATTGAACGGACATGTATTACCAGATGCACCGCTCGCTGGCAGTAACTCTGTCAAATGGCCACGACATTTCAAGGTCCCTTCTCCAGGTCATACTTGAGAAAAACTAATATTTTTATTTTTCGGTTAATATCGGTTAAAACCGGTTACCGGTATATAATTTACGGTTACGGTTACGGTTATGGTTTTTATAAATTTCAAATAACGGTTTCGTTCCGGTTACGGTTACTGGAAAAATTTCGT
>JAZHYW010011606.1:0-56213 GCA_037355805.1 Ixodes ricinus | reverse complement strand
AAATTTAGCGGGAAAACTGAAGTCACGTGATACGATGTCGCATAGCCAGACATGTACGTAACGCGTTACAAGTAACGAGTTACTTGTATCTAGTTACTATTTTCGGTAACGAGTAACGTATTTAGTTACTTTTTCAGAAAAGGAACGAGTAACGGTATTTAGTTACTTTAAGGCCAAGTAACGAGTAACGGTATTTCGTTACTTTTGAGGAGTAACGTGTACAACACCGCTTTAGCGGCCTTGTTTTTATTCTAGCCTTAGTATGTGTCTATTGCGACAAAGGCAGACGGAAAACCCGAAAAACAAATAAACAGTATGACAATACAGCAACATGTATCACTGAACACGTCAGTCGAACAGTTCGACTGACGTGTCCAGCGATAAACGTTGCTGTACTGAACTCTACAGCTGAGTATGTCCTTCACCCAGCGAGAACAATCATGTTTGTTAATTGAACTTTCTAGAACCGGATACGGACCGAATGTAAACCCGGAGGTGGCAAACACGGGAAGGCACACAACCCCTTACCCGCTGTCCTCAATGAAGGCGCAGTTCCCGAAGATTCACCAGCTCTTGCTGAAGCACAACACTGCCGTTCCTTTGAGCGCGTCAGTAGAACGACGCTTCAACGTCACCGTAAATGTATTTTCAAGGAAGCGGGAAACATAACTGATGAAAACTTCGACAGGCAGCTGCTGCTTAAGGCCAACGCCTACTAAAAAGAAAACAATAAACCATGAAACAAAAACATTTGTGTATTTGGTCTTCAAAGTAACGTGAAAAGTAACTCGTTACTTTTGAGGTAACTCACGCGTTCCTTCTGAAAATCGGTAACGAGTAACGTATTTAGTTACTTTTTGAGCGAGTAACGAGTAACGGTATTTAGTTACTTTTTTGGGTAACGTGTACATGTCTGCACGTAACCTATACAGCAATTCAACTTGCCCGCTAAATTAAGTGCAGAATGTGAATTGTTGTGTAGGTCTGTTACTTCCCGTAATGCAACACTGCACGCGTTGCATTATGGGACGTCACAGGCCACTGCTTCACGAAATGCGGCTGCACGAAATTCGAAGACAACTAGCCAAAATATTTTCACGTAAAAAAAAGGCTTTTGAGCATTGTTTGGATATTCGTTGGGTAGTATACGAAGGTTCTGTTTTTGTGTAAGCCAGTCCTAAGAAAAGCACGTTCATTGCCTCTTTCATCCGAGAACCTAAGGAAAGCAGTGTGTTTTTGCAAACCATTTAAATTAGCAAGGCCATAGTGCTGGATCCCCTTCTTGTTCATTAATGGAGGGTTCAAGCCAGGCGCAGGTTGGACGGAAGCCGAGTAATGTGCCAGCTTTCGGCTGGGACTCTTCTTCAACATTCCAGCATTCCGGGTGAATGCTGACTCAAGCTTGAGTTCAGCCCGTGCCACGCGCGGGCCTCCGATAAAGGTCAAGTAGAAAACTCAGTACTAGCGTACGGTTTTGCTCTCTTAGAGTTGTTATTTTAGCACCGAAAGCCATTGCGAGACAATTTCTGCCTTAAAATTTAGGGGCAGATGCCATCCTGCAGTTTATATTTTTGAACAAACTACAAGAGCAAAAAATTAATCGCATCAAAGCGGTTGACAACGAACAAAACTGCTCCGCTATAATTCCCGCGCAAGGGATGAGTTACTAACGAATATGTCATCTCTACCCTGAAGGCATTCGCTGTTAATTTCCAGTGCGCCTCTGCACCAGGGATGAGATCCTAGAACGTCCTCACGTTCAAAACAATGATTGTTCCCATAGCGCTACACATATCCAAATAATACACGTATATTATAAGTGTATTTATTCTCAGCTGCGTCATATGTGTTTTGTGCTAGGTCAATAGTTTCCTGATGATTTAGAGCGCAACTCTTAGGCGCCCGTTTCCGGTTTGAGTGGCGTCGCCGTCGGCGTCGGCGTAACCGCGCTGTGCATTATGGGACGCGTGAGGTCACTGGTGACGTCACTGATGACGTCACCATTGACGATGACGATGACGATAACGTCATCACAATGACGTCACGTGACGTCACAAGGACCACCAGTGACGTCACGTGACGTCATCGTGATGACATCATTATGATCGTCACTGATGACGTCATCAGTGACGTCACGTGTGACGTCAATAGCGGGAAATTTCCCCACTAAATCTAGCGGAAAAGTTCCCCGCTAAATCTAGCGGAAAAATTTCCCCGCTAAATCTAGCGGAAAAAATTTCCCCGCTAAATCTAGTGGAAAAAATTACACCGCTAAATCTAGTGGGAAAAATTACCGGCTGAAGTTAGGGGAAACAATTGCCCCGCTAAATTCCCGCCAAATTTACACGCGATACTCCCACCAAAGATGTGCATTTTCTGCGTCATGCGTTAAGTACACGTCGATCCACACCCACGTTAGTAGTGGGAGACTTTCCACCTTCTCCCCTCAGTACCCTTCCCTCCTCCTCCTCAAGAGCTGCACTCTAATTCAGCTTTACAGGAGATTATAAACGTCTCATTGTTTTTTTGTCACTGTATCGAGTTTGTTTTTCGAGGTCATTATAAGACTGTGAAATACAAAAAATACAAAAAAATACACAGATGTTTTTTTTTTGCAAAAAAACACAACAATTGTTTGTTTAGAGTTTGTTTGAGATTCATGTTGTTCTATCCATCTCTTTCCCAATTCTCCAATGTTAAAAATGTCAGGTTTAGACTATACCTTTAACATCGTGAAAATAGACTAATCATGATGGTAGTCTAAAGAACCACAGCCTCGTCCAAACGTTTAAGCTTAATGCGCCACACTCACGGCCCCGAACACAGACATATTTCTTACGTTTATTAATTTTGAAAACCCCAAAATCTTTAATCTCTAAACAAACCTGATATCATCTATTATTACGGATATCTAACGAACCTGCTGAGGCAACGAGGAAATGATAAATGAAAATGGCTGCCTAACGTCTTTAGTTTTTTTTTTTAATCAATGCCTACTGTTTTTTGGCGCCGTCCTAAGGCATCACCTATCATCCGTTTCACCCTTACGACGAACCGTAGCAAACGCTAGGAAGTATCCGAGCCAATCCAAGGCTGTGGACATATTTCGCGATTACGCACCCGGCCCGTCGTTGCGCACCTCTCGATGTTCGCGTATAACTCACTCGGCAGTGGATTGGCTGGGATGGATAGTAGTGTCCTCTGCAGTTCATTGAAAGGTGAAACGAAGCAAATGGTATCTGTCGCGTTAACGGCCTTGGGTCCAAGCACCTCTCGCTCTTCCGACTTCCGGCAATTCTACTCCGTTTTAGCTCAGCTTGGCAAACTGCCGAAACTACGGGTACGATTAGCCAATCAGATTGAAGAAATGAAACACGTGACACCGCCCCAACAAGAGCTCATGCCGACCGTGCGTTGTGGCGTGCCTGACTCGAGCGCTCTTATTGACTGACGGATACCGTACGCTTCCGAAGCTTACACTGAGATGGAGTATAGCAGGCGGCCGGAATTCGATCGGCTTATGACTTTGTTTTTTTGTTCACGCTAAATTGACTTGTCTTGGCTAACGGCCAGGTCTTGGCTCGACGCCTGGACGGCATTTCCAAGCGTTGACTGAGGGTTTATTGACGCCTGGCAATGCTCGGAAAAGTCTCTATAGAGCCGAATGGTTTTCAGTACGTAGCAACGACATCTATAGTTCTGGCGGGCAGCCAGCAGTTTGGTAAACGCTGTTCACGCTGGGTGTCTTTCTTTTTTATTATCGTAGCATCGCGTCCACTAATAACACGAATCTGAGTAAAAGAAGAGTAAGTCCTTCATCGAAGACGGTGCCTGTATACTACCAGGACCATTAGTGTTTTTCTCTCTCTATCTCCTCTGGTAATAAGAAAAAACTGGTATGAGTTAGCAGGATCGATGAGGTCAATACCCTCACACGCTCTATACGCTCTCCTGCTATCCACATCCTGGTGGGCTTCCATATATTTGTGCGAAAAATGATAACGAGATCAAAAACGTTTATCAGTAATCCGAATGGAGTGATCGCATTGCCGACAGCTAAACATTTGGTGCATCACGAGAAATGTGAACATTGGAGTCTGTGCAAAAACGATTCCCGGGGTCAAAGGAAATATAAAATTGGCTGCAGAAGTGTGGTATATGGTGCTCGAATTCTTTCCGGGGAGATTAAGATGGGGATAATTAAGTAATTGCGAAGTTCGATGGCGTGGTCATTTCCGCAAGGACTGCTGTGAGCATTACTTTTTGTAGCTATTTTACTGAGATTTGAGACGCAGCTGTATATTGTTCTAGAGAAATGGTGTAGAGGTGTACACGATTCGGTCCACGCTGTTTTACACTACTGTAGAGATACCGTCACTACAAAAAACATACTACGTATCATCGCCGATGTGCACTACCCACACTAAAGCGCTGTTCGAAAAATTCAGGATTATTGCCATTAAAAATATACACGTGTATCGTCTTTTTTATGGTTTCCTTTTTCGGAACGAATGAATTCATTGAATTTTGTTGGCTCACCTCATACTTGAATAAAAAGTAAATCTCGATCAGTCTACGCTGATCTCAGATATGTTACATGTTCCTAATTTCCGCACGAGTCATGCTTTACAATCCCTTCGCCATATGTTACCTTCTATACTCAAGGGTACCATCTAGAAAACACAAATATTTATTCTCTGACTACAGCAAAATTGTTAATGTGATTTATCTAACGCGGATGTCTTTGTGCGACATTTTTCTTTTTCTCGCTTTCGCATAAAATGCTTGCTGCCGAACGTTCCTGCGTTCTCACATGCTTATTATGTTTATTGTTACTGAAGTACATGCTAGTTGGTGAGAGAAACTCTATATGCTGTATAACAAAGCTTTTCAATGTATCACACCTATCGGCCAGATTACTATGCTTGTTTTGCATTAGGGCCCCAGACCCAGTCGTTACCATACAACTTTTTGTCTGGAGGCCCGCCAAAGTAAATTTCTGGAAATAAAATTGTCATTACTACGGTAGAACCCCAAGGAAAACAAAATTATTCCTGGATCGTGGAAGAATACGATGGCTTCCAAAAACAGGCTCCGCGTGGGGAAGGCCCTTTGGTTGCGGGGAATAAAATAAATACCTGGTGCGAAACTGACGAAGAAGGGATGAGAGGGCGGGGTGACGTCAAAGTGTCAAGACCAGATTGAAAGGATGATGGGCAGACGCAAATCCTAGCCCCCTTCGTGTCTCGCCGCCACCTCGCCTCAAATCAGAGCGAACAAGAGCATCGTCTGCTCCTCGCAATGTGTCTCGCGTTCGAACGCCGCACGCAGCGTTCGGCGTTCGAACGCTCTTCAGCAGTGAGTAGAGAGAAAAAGGCAGCTAGCTTTTGCGTCTGCCCAATATCCTTCCAACCATAGCTCGGGGTTCAGACACCACCACTCGCCTTGCTTTCCCCCTCTCCCTCAGTTTGTCACCGTATCGCCGGGTACAAAGTAAGAATGCGCCAAATGCTCCCCCTCGAGCGCGAACTTTCTACCTTCGGTAACACTTCGGGGTGTCTTTTGAGCCCGCCCTACCAAAGCACGACGGAAGGCAGCGTGCGCGTGCTGGAGGCGAACCTCCAGATACATTCCCAACTCGGATCTGACTATAGTTGGTAAATACAGATTATTTTCATGGCGCATTATTACTTTACTTCTTTAACTAGAAAAAACTCGACTGTGTGAAGAAAGGCTGATGCTCGATTTATGCAATGAATGTCACTCCGATGAGTTCCTTCTGAATACTAGATGGCCAAGGATAAAAAAGTATCTGATTCTCCCTTTATGCCTTTCTTTCGGTGGCAATAGATTCGAGTATAAAAACGTCGCGATCCAATAAAGCCCGAGGGCAGAGAGAACAGCAATATATCGAGTTTTGTGCCAACGATAAAGACACATAATAAGGCTGAAAGAAAAAGATTCGTTCCTTTAGGATGAAGGTTGAGCTGGTTGTCTGTTAAATAAACAAAAAAAAGCAAAGTATATTCTGAGAAAGTGGTGCGGTAAGAAGAAAAAAAAAAGAAAGTGGAGAAAAGTCGGAGAAATTGCGAAAGTCATGAGCGATCAATCAGCAGGGGCTTATGAGGCGCACTATTTGTCAGCGGTCTACCTGAACCTCCGGTGCTCAGCGGAGCGGCGAAATGACCGCCAGGAATAATTCATGACTGACACTTCGTGCTTCTGTATACGTGGTTTCACTTTTATTGTAGAGTACGTTTATGGCGAAAACTTGGCAAAGTTCCCAAAGACGCAACGCGGGGAGGGGTAATTTTGAGCTTTGACTTCTGGCCCTGACCTTTGCCCTTTCCCGCTTATTCCAGTGGTTATCTTTCAATTCGTTTGTCATATCTCGTCGTGAGTGTCAGATCCAAGTTGGCAAGTTGGGAAACGTGCGCCGCGCTTAGCTCCTCTGTCGAGAGGAGCTAAGCGCGGCGCACGTTTCGTGTATAGTGTCGAATGGGATGTCATGTTAAATGGGGCCGAAGTGAAGCCGAAAAAAAATTATCGAATTTCGCTATCCACTCCTGCCTAAAGTGTAAAGCACTAAAGTATATATCTTTAACAAAGGTGAAACACTGCAATAAGCATACTTCAAATATGTTTTTATTTTTGGGCTGTGCAATAGATCGATTATTTTTCAGAGTAATCTAAAAATGCTTTAGTCGGGATATATATATATATATATATATATATATATATATATATATATATATATTCTTTTTTTTAGACGGCTGCTCGGTAGGATTCGGAGATTGAGGCACTCGTGGAGATGGAAAGAGGTATAGAAAAAAAAGTGTGCAAGCTTACTTGTGTAAATTAAACATAATTACGAAGAACCTCGTGACTGCAGTAAATCAAGGGATAGCACAACACTGTTTTATTTAAGGGCGCTTATATTTTTTTTATTTAAAGGTAGCGCCCCTTTCTTTCACGCAAAAACACAACAGCATCCCACGTGGCTATCATCCACAGTGATTCCAAAATGAAAATAACAGTGAAAAATACATTTTATAATCATTTGCCTGTTCTTTTTTGTGTGCTACGGCCTCTAGTTACTTCAGGTTTCAAATAAAGCTGCGCTTACCGCCACTGATAACGCAGTAAAAATATTCAAAATAAAAACTTTTAAAATTATGTTTTGGATAATATGCCATTGACGTGAATACAACCAAATAATTTAATAATTCGTCAAATGAAAACTAGCGTTTTATTGGGTGACTGTTTTTGTCGGCGCTCAGCCCTAGCACATATGCCATACTTACTGGTCTATAAGTCACACTGTTGTATAAAGGGGTATGCAAACTGGCGGCGTGGTTCGTGAACGGCTTATCGTTCCGTCAAAAAGGTTGGAATCCCTTTCTGTTTTTCTGTTTGAACAAGACAGCGAGCCTTGGCGAGCCGTGGTGAGTCGGGGGAAGTGATGTGACTGGCTCACCGCCCCACCAATAGAAATGTCTCTGTCCACGTGCTCGGCACGTTTCGCTGCATCCGGCATTACGTTCATTCCCGTGCCACGCAGGCCTTGCTGAAGCCTTAACCTCCTCTCCACTCTGCTCGCGAACCTGATTGGTAGCATCCGGTGGTTTCGTCATGGAACAGGTCACGGGGCGGGACGCCGTAGCTTGTCGGAAAGTGTCTTGGCGAGGAGTGAAGCCTCAATCCCCGGCTTTGCAGTGACCTTTCTCCGGCTCGCCACGGTCACAGAGGCAGTTTTCGACCTCTTTAAGTCAAAATTTCATATAAACGGCCGTTGTAAGGAAAAAGCTGGTAACTCGGGCTTTTGTGTGAGTCGCAAAATACTTACCGAGTGGCGTGAAGGACGGCGAGCGTGGTCGTTGCAGTCGCAGATTTATGCTAGACAGCCTAGAGGGAAGAAAGGGTCAATCTCAAACCATGGGGAAAGCTTGCAATTTAATGGCTGACTGCGGAGATTGTCGCAACTGCGCTTGCGCTGCGTTCCCTCGAGGCGAAGAGGAAATAAATTGGAGAGATGGAGACATTTGCGGACGAATAATAATTTCGGCATATCCTCACAACTCGTATCGCGAACGCGGCCCGTAAATCACGTTAGCCCGATCGAGCAGTTGAAAATTTGAAAAGTCTGTGTAATCCAGGCTCTCTAACTTATGCCGCCACGGTTCGGAGCACGCCAGAAGAGCGGCTGCTGCGCGTTCCAACTTTGTCACAAATGTCGATGCAGCCTACATCCTTCACAATCAAGACTAATACTTGCAAGAAAAAGAACCTAGATAAATTGCACCGCCAATGCAACAAAAAAAGACTAAAAAAACGCAAAAAATACGCAGTCAAGTACGACCTTTCATTAATTGAGTGCGTAACCGACACCATTTTTTTTCGAATTGTAGGTGAAATAAACTACCATTATTATCCTTTAAAAGAGGAACTGGAGCAGATTTGAACTCGGGCATCTCCAGAAATGCGACCTCCTTCCTCATCACCTTTGGCGGTCATTTGGTCACGCTTGCTATTCCACGATACGTTTACCAGGACGTACCGGAATTGACACTTTTGAAACGTCCGCGCCCTCACCTGCATCAGAGTTTGGGGTGAACTCGGCTCAGCTAGCATTGGTTATGAGGGCTGACGTCAGCGTTCGGTTAGAACTCGGATCCAATCACACGCTTCGTGTCCAAGCAATGGCGACCGCCATTTTTGCTTGATGGACTTTTCAAAAGGGTCTATTGATGACGATATCCTGGTAAGGCTTGCAGTGAAGATTTATAGCAGCAACAGTATTCGAGTATAATTATATTTATGTGGTATTATAGGTATGAATGTGTTCCCGCGTGGTAGTTCAGATGCAGTAATTATGTACATAGTTGTGTGATGCTTAGCCCTACAGTTTCGTCCCGTTAATATGGGTCCCGTTATTATAAATTAATCGCCATATAAACAAATGTATTGAAGACGAAATGTATAATTATTATTTTTGGCCCGTTACTCCGAGCAATTTAGACTGCAGATGATTTGAGGAGACTGAGGTTGTTCATATTAACGACGAGATCATTATGTTGACCATAGTATGTAAAAAAGAAAAAACATATGTTGCCAGGCGAAAGGCACAAAAAGTCAAAATGATTAAAATATAATGTGAATAGCGGTATAGTTTTGGAATTGCAAGGTACGGAGAAAGATAAAATATTTTGTTGCGCCATTGTTCTTCAGACAAGATAGTTTCGTAAAACGTTACGCTTAACTTCCGGAAGTGCGATCAACTTCCCACGAATTCTCGTAGGCAAATATGAAGCTTATAATTCTCCCTAAATATTTACTGGGTAAGTATCTTTACTCTCCATTCACTAAGTGGGAATTATAACTCCAGATGAACAGATAGCGTATGCTGCAAACTTTCCCATTACGTTGAGATTAGAAGTATATTCTAAGGATTGGATGGAGAATTTAGATGACGCGTTTAACCCTGAAACTCGATTTACGTTCCCCGGTTGCATCAAAATATTGAGTAATTTTGAGAAGTGTTTCTAATGCAACAATTAAAAAAGTCGAAGTTCCTTTATCTTTAATCGACTTCCCTAAAATTGAGGTGAAGTAAAAAATACGAGCAGCGTCTTACTGCTGTACCGCCTGAGGTACTCCTAATGCGCTAAGTATATGCGGAAATATGTTGACATTTTGAATTGCAATTTTTTCGTGGCTTTTTCTTTGAAAAAGCCAAAAGCAAATATTTTAAAAAAACTGTTTTCGTTAGTTTGGTAGGAGTTTGCATCTTTAGAAATATATAACAGTCAAAGTTTAAAATAAAGGATGAATCTGTCAGGTAAAATAAAACAGGGCAAGGCCGCTGTGTATGTACATTTATATAGTAATCTGTCGTTCTTTTGCTGCTTCGCTAGTTGTGCGTTCCTAAGTTGAACTTCGCACTCCGTAGAAGTATATTTTAGTCGCCAAATAGATGTAAACAAAAAATTATAACCGGAGATTATTACGTACTTCTAGGTTACTAGCTTCATGGAAAGGCGACGCGTGCTTTTTAGGAAAATAAAAACAAAACTTAAGCTTTATTATCTTTTTGAGACAAAACCAACCTAATACGAATCCGCCCAATCGCCAAAAAAAAAAAAAAAAAAAAGTGTTTTGCGGAGACATGAGGTGAACCCATTTTTTAAAAAACAAAAAAGAAAGCGTAAGCACGACTTATGACCACAGAAGACGGACACGGAAAGACCCCTGACTTTCAACTGATTATCATATTTTTACCAACCGAGATTTTTTCTAAGCCAACTGGAAGCTACGGCCACTGACAGCGCGGAGAGGCTTCAGTTGTCACGCCTCATGCGCGAGGCTTTCCACCTCCGACGACGCTTCGGCCCCTCGAAGCTCTTAAATTTATGCCGACAAGGCCAGCTCAAACATGGACTGCGTTTTCAGGCTCTAAACGACAAATTTAAAATGAACATGCTGTTGATAACCGTTTACGTGATTTTCGAGAATGTGTTGATGAGTGGAAACTTCGATGAGTTTCCATGGGTTCCTGGACACTGCAGAGAAGCCTGGAAATGCGCCGGCAGATGTTGCTGCGACTTTAGCCCATTCCTTGTTCCCCAACGTGAAAACACCGTACACTAGAGGTGACATCATCTCGCTAATAAATCTCCATGCGCGAAATGCCAACAAAACGCCCGTGGAAGACTGCTGCACACCTATAACCTCCTCCATTTCCGCCTTATCCAAATCTTACCTATCGTGTGTAACGTAATCTGTCTGAGCGAGCTGAATATTTTATGAACCGATTAGGCCTGGGTGCATATTACACGCGAAATTTCCCTGCACCGAATTTTGAAAACGCACAATCCGGACTCTCCAGGGGTGTGAATGTATGAAAATGTATATCGCATATATCGTGTAGGTGTACTTTTTACAATACAGAAAGGAACTTCTAAAGAACACTCTGTTACATCTAGACCGCCGACCATTTACGAAGTCCCAATTACTGGGGTTCTGGAACTTTCAACTTATAAAGGAAAAGGCCGTAAACGTTTTTCTACGTTTTTTATCCTAAACTGTATTGGAGTTAACTTTGCAAAAATAAATATTAACCACTATTCGCGTTTGCGTGCGAAGTCCGAAATTTTAATGACTCCGTTAAGGGTACATGTGTTTAACTGAACTTCGTGCTGGCGCATACGGTTCCCGTACACTGAAATGACTTTTGTGCCATGTAAACGACGTACTTTCAGTGCTTTTAGTTTTTGTGCCATTTTCGATGCTGCGATTCCGTACGCGCAAAAGTCTGCTAACGCGGCTTTTAGCCAGTCAGTCACGTCTCCTCTGCTCTCTTTTTTTTCCTCCTCCTTTCATCTACCCATTCCCTTCCCTATCTCATACTGGCGAACCGAGGCAGGCCGCCTAGGTTAGACCTCTCTGTTTTTACTCCTCCTCTAATGTTCTTCTACTTCTCGGACTTAACTCCCAGCGTTAGCAATACCTCCGTCTCAGCATACACAAAAACAAAGAACAAAAAAATTCGGTCCTTGAAAGGTACTTTGTCACCCCAAGCACCTTTTTAGTTCGTTAAGAACGGTTTAGGCTCAAGCACTATCACCCCATGGCGGACTAGAAAGGCAAATTGGCGATGAAGAACGCTTTTCGCATCAAAAAAGGACATGAAAACAAGTCCTGATAAGTTTATCATGAAGAATCCTTTTAAGGGGTGCTTAAAATCACGTTTTTATGGTGCATAATATGGACGAGTCGAAGGACCCCACAAGAGTGCTTTTACGACCAGACTTTTCTTTAGTGTTCGGCCGGAAGTGCAGCCAAAGCCTATATACTGAGACCGACAGCTCAAGAAACAGATGGCGTGGCCATTCTTAGGGTATCCTATTATATTGCGCGGCCAATGACTTTTGCGTCATCAGCAGACAAAAAAAAACACCTCAGTACCAATCACCGAAGCATAAAGGCGTAGAAATAGTTGGGCGCGTACTGCGTTCTTTCTCTGACGTCACGTTGGCTGCGGTGGAGCTGCCGTCGGCACTGCACATGCGCAGTCGGTTAACCTCTCTCTAATCTGGTCTCTAGGGCGCGCAGCAAGGGCAGGTTTGTAAACAGCGTGTTAGCGGATAGAAGCTTTCTGCGAGTCAGTTCCTCGAGCTGCCACCAGTCGGCGTACCCTCCGCGCGCTTCCCGGGCCGCCATAGCCGACCTTCAGTTTCTCGCCGTTGCTCCGCGTTGTGTGCTGCGCAGGCCACTAATGGAGATTCCTTTGCGTGTTCTTTTACGTTCCGCATTGAAATCTTATGTTTTCTTTAGGTCTTTTTGATGTTTAGGACTTTCATTTAATCATTTGATATCTATATATCGACATAGCTCTTGTATTTTCTTATTTATGGAATGGAATCGGACAGCGAATGGATCACCGATACAAGATTATGGGGCTTCAATGGCCCTGTAAGTCCATCCCATTATTACGTTTTAGTCGCTAATAAAGGAAGTCAACACTATTGCAACATATGTAAATTTCAACTGACGCAGTAAGGCTATCGCAGTATTGCTTCTCGCTGCATTTGCGCGCTCGTTTCCGTAAAGCCGACTCGTATGTAAGCGATTTTGCGTAAGACGAGATGAGCGACGAGCGACGGAGATTTCTCACTGTCGCCCGTCTCATCGCTCGGTTTTGGGATTTCTAGAAAACGTCGCTGACCGTTTTCTTGGTCGCTTGCTCCGCCGCTTCCATGCGGTTATCTCGTCGCTCGCCAAATCGCTTACATACGGTTTATACTCAATAAAGTTCCATGCACGCAGCATTCAACCATTGGCGCCTCGATATTAAGTATAAACCGCATGCAAGCGATTTGGCAAGCAACGAGACAAGCGACGGTGACCCGCTTCGCAGTCGCTCGGTCAGTCGCGCGACGAGGCAAACCGCGTGGAGGTGACGGGGAGGAAGCGACCAAGGCGGTGAGCGACGTTTTCTGAAACCTAAAACCCGAGCGGCGCGACGGGCGACAGTGAGAAATCTCCGTCGCTCGTCGCTGACTCTATTGTTGTCGCCGTCGCTCGTCTCGTTCCACGCTAAATCGCTTACATGCGGGTCGGCTTTACTCTGTACGGAAACGAGAGCGCACATGCAGCGAGAAGCACGACTGGATAGTCTTACTGCGTCAGTTGAAATTTGCATATCTCGCAATGGTGTTGACTGCCCTATATTAATGAGAAAAACGTTAGAATGGGATGACCTTACATGTTCTCTGAAGCCATAATCCTATATCGTCGATCCATTCGCTGTCCGATTCCATTTCAAAAATAAGAAAATACAATTTTGTCGAAATACGAGGGGCGTTCATGAAGTTCGTATTATCGGCACAAAAAATTTTAAAAAACGTAACAAAACAGGCATTAACAAGAGCGCGCGTCCCTCTAGTTTCCGCACAGTATAAACATCGCATGCTATAGTAGGTCGGAACGCCGCTAGGGAGTCCAAACAAAAATGGCACCGCCCGTCGGTGCCGAGCACATGCAGTGATCCGTTTACTTCATTTGAAGTGAAGCAATGCCAAGGATATTCATTCCAGTCTGGGAGCGTTGTTCGGGGACAACGCTCCAGCTTATGACACTTTGGTTAATGGCGCAGAGGCTTCCAGTGTGGCCGAATAAGAAGAAGGCATTTCAAAAACGGCGACCAAGTGATTGCTGAAGTGGACCGATTCCTGAACACTCAAAACGAGAAGTTCTATAACAAGGGCTTCCGACATGTGGTGCATCGCTGGAAAAAGTGGGTAACTTTTGGTGGCGTATAAGTAGAGAAAGTCTCAACTCCTACTCTGAGTTTGATTGCTGAATCTCTATTCCTTCGTGACAATAATACGATCTTTATGAGCGCCCCTCGTATAGATATCAAATAATTAAATGAAAGCCCGGAAATATCGAAAAGACCTAAAGAAAACACAGGATTTCAACGCGGAACGTAAAAGAACACGAAAACAAAGCTCCGGTAGCGGCCGGTGCAGCACACAACGCGGAGGAACGGCGCGAGACTGAAGGTCGGCTATGGCGGAAGGGTCACGTGACGCCAAGATGTCGGCGCCCATGAAATGCTGCCTGAAATGGTCTATGGAAGGCACACCAACGCAAAAGCAAAGACAAAAAAGGAAGGAAGACCAGCGAAGCTGTAATATGATAGAAAGACTTCTTGGGCGACCTCAAGGACGACCTCAAGGACGACTTCTAGAACGACCTCAAGGACGACATCAAACACGACGCCTAAGACGACTTCGACCTCTAAGCCGACTTTATGGATGACTTCTAGGACGACCTCGAGGACAACCTCGGAAACCTCAAGGACGACGTCTAGGACGACCTCAAGGACGACTTCTGGGACGACCTCGAGGACGAGATCTAGGACGACGCCTAGAGAAATTCAGCCTTTCCACTCTGGTGAAAACCAGATTGAAAAGGCTGGAAAGTTGCCGGCTTCTATGAGCGAGGCAGGCAAGACCGGTTGTCTGGTTATCGCCGTCGTTCATAGACGGCGGCAGCTGTCCAGTTTTGTGTCGACATTTGCTTGGTACCGGACACGATCCTGAGGTACCTAGCCCTTAACAGCTCCGCTGTACAAAACGAATTGACACGGCACATGTGTTGCGGTTGACTGGTCTAACCGGTTATATCACGGGAACAGGGGTGCACTCTCAGAAGAAAAAGAAAATGGTATCTTACATCCTTTGTCCCATGTACTACATCCCCAAAAAACTTCAGTGCGGCGTACAAACCTGCGGCACCAACTTTTCTGAGCAGGCTCGATATCCGAGTGGTACAACTTGTGGGAATTCTCTTGAGGGTACCCGTCTCGGAGAATGACGCAACGCACTGGTTCAACACGTAAACATTTAGACCATGTTAAAAAAAGTACATAAAAACTATCTTACTCCACGGTAATGTGTTTTGGGAGCTTGGCGTTCGAAAAACTATACGCGTCCAGCGTTTTTCAATATGTGTTGTCACGTGACACGACCAGCCGGAGTTACTCCAATTCATTTGAGTAAGATTTGGAACACAGCCTTAGTGACCGTTTTTCCCGCGCCGCGATGCTGGTGTAATAAGCTGGTGTAATAAGTGATGCTGGTGTAATTAGCTGGTGTAATAAGTGCCCACACACTTATTACACCAGCTATTGTACTCGTTACTGACTATAAAAAATATAGAAAATGATCGTTGTTTTTTTGGTCCTACTGCAAAAGATCTGTGATTTTTTTCTTTGTTTTACTTTTTCTAGTCTTTGTTACGTAGTTGTAGCTGTTTTTACTAAGTTATATCGCACCGTTATCAAGCCCCTCGTAACAATTGGGGCCCTCACTTCGATATTAGTGCGCTGTACGTCGAACTGAAATATTGGGGTGTGTGATGTGGGACAAGGGGTGTAAGAGTATAAACTTTTTGTTTTTTTCGAGATTGTGGACAAGCGTTGCGAGCATTGCGCTTTCGACGCCTTGCGATTGGTCCCATCTAAACATACCGCCGGTTACGTTTCGACTTATAGCCAAATTGAGTACATAATGAAAGGCACGTTAGGGCTTTTGTCACACCTGCACAGCAAGATTCGTAAAAACATTGAAACCGACATTTACCTTCGAAGTCCCTATAATGCATGAAATGCAACATGTTGAAGGGTATTGGTGTATATCGTGTGACGTATATTTTCCCGCTAAATGTAGCGGGGAAACTGAATTGCTTTGCATGTCCCGTGACGTCCGTTGACGTGACATCAAATTCCCCCCTCTACATTTAGCAGAAGAACTGAACTCGTGTATAGGTCTCGGGATATCAATTTCCCCGCTAAACTTAGCGGGGAAATCCGCAGACGGACAGACGGACGGATGGACAAAATTTTGGGATCGGCGCAGCGTTAAAAAGCAATTCAGGCGTTAAAAATATGTTTATATTATGTTGAGTATTTGAAAAGAGAAAAAGAAAAGGGCGAAGAAAGATTCGTCGTTAAGCCTCGCAAGACGACTCGTGTCATCCGTTCTTTGTCATGAAACTATTGTATATTAGCAACTGTTGCCACTGACAGCTTTAAGGAACGCTCGGTTTATGCTGTTCACGCTTCTTGCATCGTGATGCAAGTGAAGAGGAAGCGAAGCGTGCGCGTTTACATGTTTTGATCGGCCCTCAAGACCCCCGATCACGGTGTAAGATAATACTCTTCAGGTGAGGACAGCGCGCTCCTCGCGACGTGCCGATAAAGTTCGCTTTTCACTCTCTCTCTTTCACTATGGCTTCAAGCGGCGCCGGCAGATGACTCGTCGACCTGTGGGCACGTAAAGCCCCTCTATGGGCACGGTGTAAAGCCTGGTTCAGACAGTTGCGTTTGACTGCGTTTGACTGCGTTGCGGCAGCGAGAAACCAGGACATCCCTGCTGCTTATATCGCGTGCCAAGATGATTCGCTTGAATTGGATTCCACGCTTCATACGAAACA
The DNA here is from genome assembly GCA_037355805.1 of Ixodes ricinus. Taxonomy (NCBI): domain Eukaryota; kingdom Metazoa; phylum Arthropoda; class Arachnida; order Ixodida; family Ixodidae; genus Ixodes; species Ixodes ricinus. Next base: position 39,713 of record JAZHYW010011606.1, on the reverse strand, counting down.
CAGATGTGCCGGTGACGCGCTCTCGGTTCTCGCCGCAACGCAGTCAAACGCACTCAAACGCTAGGTGTTTGAACCGGCCTTTAAGACATCCCTGCTGCTTATATCGCGTGCCAAGATGGTTCCTTGAGTTGGATTCCACGCTTCATGCGAAGCACAGTTGTGCCGGTGACTCGCTTTCGGTTCTCGACGCAACGCAGTCAAACGCAGTCAAACGCAAGTGTCTGAACCGGCCTTTAGACGCAGGAGGCAGGCAGCGGTGCACAAGACGGCTCGTGCCGCCTCATGCTCTCACACGCGCAGAGCTCCAGCGAGGTTGTCGCACGTGCAGAAAGACCACGGTGTACCGGGGTGACATGGCAACGAGATACTTTTTTTCGCTCTCACACAGTTTCGCCGTTTGGCCGCCGGTGACACTGTCAGCCGCGGGCACGGTGGCCGCGGAATGATACGGCCTTTCGGATGCCCGTCGAACGAACACTATCTGATTCCTCGCTCCGCGCATTCAGCCCCGCCCTGTCCTCACCTAATGAGTGTATCTTACACCGTGCCCCCGATCGCCAGCGCGCGCATAGCTTTGAGCGCATAGCCACAGAAAGTTGTCCGCGAGTATAATACCGCGATCTGATTGGCTGCCCAGCAATATGTAATCACCTGGACTTGCTACGCCTTGCGTTTTCTGAGCTGTGATTGTCTATTACCTGCTGCAAATACAATTTTTCAAGCTATTTGCGGATTGAAATATTTATACCGCAAGTGACCTTTCCTCCATTTCAGTGATGAAAAAAAAACGAAAAAATATTTGTAAAATAATAAATTACGACTAGGAAAATGTTTTTCCTGACGTTTCTCCGGCTCTTGTAAGAGTCCGAAACGTAGTTATCAAACCAAATCATGTGTTCCATCAGGAAATACAGGTGCCGGAGCAACGGACAAAAAGCCAATCATTGTTGGGCTGACGAGGTCCGGTTTCCGTCGGCTTGCAAGAAGGCAATGGCGATGCAAAAAGAATCGAAGTAACATATACATTGGGAAAAAATAACACATTAGGTAAACGGTTTACGTAAAATAATGCATACTACACAAAGAGTACGTACTGCGATTCACTTTCTTAACTATAGATGGCAATGCTATCTATCAATATCTACCGAGTAATATGGGTAGCTTATATCGAATGAATTGCACACTGTAATTTGTACTGGAGTGAGATGCGTTTTCATTCCTGTGAGCAGCGGGTTCGTTTGGTGATCATATACCGTTAACAAAAATGAATAATACGGTACGATACGATACAAGTTTATTTTTCACCACAGATATTTGCTAGGTGAATGGGAGGCCGGAGAAAAAAGCTGCAGAAACGCAGCTTGACTAAGCTCCGGTCCCCCATTCAGCAGCTACGACAGAGCACAGGAAAATATATTTACAAAGTGTGTAAGTATTACATATAATGGACAATGTGCAGGGCTCAAATCAACAGTTCAAAGACAGTGCTTTTGGACAGATGTAAAACATCAATATTTCCATCAAAGTAGCTTTTGAATAAAACAGGCAAAGTGTAACTTATTCTCTGATTACCATAATTGGTCCTACACTTCGGAATGTGCCAAGACCGGTGATGTCTACATGAATAAAAGTGAAATTTTTGTTTTAAATCAGAAAGTTTAAGATCAATTTCGGAGCGCCAAAATTGCGCATATTTATGCGCGATGGTTAATCGATAATCATGGATCTGTTGTATATTCAAAATTTTGTATGATTTAAAGTTTAAACAATGACTGTGTTGGATGTATGTAGGGGACATTTGCAGTTATTCTAATCACCCTTTTCTGCAGTAAATGTAGTGTGTTTAAATTCAAGAAAGATCTATTTTTCCAGACAAGATTACACTAACAGAGATGAGAATAAAATAACAAATTATATAGAACCCTCTTTACCCTTGTTGGAAGAATATGTCTGTGCTTATTAATAATTCCCACGATTTTTCCCAGTTTAGCACAGAGATATTTAACATGCTTAGTCCAAAGCATGTTTTCCGAAAAAACAATTCCAAGCGTTTTGATACTGCTTACAAATTCAATATTTAAAGAACCAAAATTAAGAGGACCGTAAAGTCTATTACTCGGACATCGTGGGCGGAAAATCATGGCTTTTGTTTTGGATACATTAATATGCAAACAGTTTACTTCTGCCTAAGTTTTCAACTTTAAAAGAAACCGCATTAGCTTTATCCCTCAGGCTCAGACCCGCCTCGCATATGTCTGAAAAAAATATACTTATATCATCCGCATAGATCATATATTTACATCCTGAGTCAATGTGTGGTCAATGTTCACTATGTTGTTAACATACAATAAAAAGAGTGGTCCCAGAATGACTGCCTTGTGGTACTCCTGATGAAATATTTAAAAAGGTTGAGCGTTGGTCATTGATTAGAACAAACTGAGAGCAATATTGTAGATATGATTTAATTAAGGCAAGTGGAAGATCACGAATACCATAAGCAAACAATTTTTCTAGTAAAATAGTGTGGTTAATACAGTCAAAAGCTTTACTAAAGTCTAACAAATTCCAAGCGTTAATTTTTTTCTTTGAAGTTTCTGAGTATTTCCCCTGTTTGAACTAATAACGCTGTTTCTGTTGATCGTTTTTTTTTTCGGAAGCCAAATTGACATTCTGTTATGAGGGAGTGTTTATAACAAAAATTTACAATTTGAGAGTGAATTACTTTTTCTAACCTCTTTCAAAACACTGGTAGAATGGATATAGGTCGGTAATTTCCTAATTCATTTTTGTTTCCGCCTTTAAACAAAGCTAAAACTTTTGCAATTTGCATCTCTTTGGGGAATGTACCGGATGATATGGCAAAATTGTAAATAAACGTTAGGCACGGGGCAATAATATCGATCACATATTTTACAGGTAGATTTTGTAAATCATCCGCATCACGACTGCGACTGTTGCTAAGACACATGACAGAGGAATAGACCTCAGCTTCGTCCGTAGGGGAGAAAAATAGTGATTGTGATGTTGATAAAACACTTTTTGACGCATTAGAGTTGTAAGTGCTACGACCTATGTTCACAAAGAAATTATTAAATTCGTTCGTCAGGTGCTGGTCCCTTAAAATTTCTTCGTTCTGTTCTAGGCTTTCAAGCTTATTTCAGCTACATGACGTATTAAAAACACTCTTTAAACGTTTCCACAATCAGATCAGCTTTTCTTAGGCACTCAGCATCGAATAAACTAAAGTAATACATATTTTTTGACATTTTGGACGAAACACAGAGACTGGGGAGAAAAAGGACAACACAACACAACGTCTCAAACACAGCTGAAATTTATTAGACAAAATATCGTGGTTTTATAGGGTACAGGTGCCCCAGGTGCCACCTGTACCCTATAAAACCACGATATTTTGTCTAATAAATTTCAGCTGTGTTTCAGACTTTGTGTTGTGTTGTCCTTTTTCTCCCCCAGTCTCGTGGTTTTGTCCAAAATGTTAAACCATCACCAGCTTGTTTGCGCCCTAACTTTTTGTACATATTTTTTGCTCTTCTAATTTCTGTGGTTAATTTATTTCTGTACTTTCTAAACTCTTCTAAAACAGTTTTATCTCGAGCTGTCAGAAATAATTGATAAAGTTGGTATTTCTTGCGTGTTTTTTCTAAGAGTGTTGTTGTCATCCAAGGTTTCCTTCTCTTTCTGGCGAGCTTTACGGCCTTGACCGGAATGCAGTCGGTATAAGCCTGTTTAAACTTTTCAATAAACTTGTTATACGCACTATCAACGTCAGCACTCCCTAGTATATCCTTCCAATCTGTGCTAACTAACTTCTGTCTAAAGCTATCTAGTGTGGCTGGTGTAATGTTTTGAAATGTTATTGAAGTTGTTTCATGTTTGCGTGGTTCTCGTATTGTGTCGACTAACATAAATATGGGCAAATGGTCATTAACGTCTGAACTTATCACACCAGCCTTGACCTTTTCCTTATCATAATTAGTAAGAAATAAATCAATTAACGTTGACGTGGTCGACGTAGTGCGAGCGGGATGCGTAATACCATTTAAAAAGTTATTTGCCATTAATAATAGAACATGCCGTAATCTACGGCATGTTCTTCCATGGATGGTGTCTTTCATTCTGTCGCAAATACAATAAGCGGCCTTTGTAACGCCCATGCTGTAGTAAATAAACTACGGTAAACAGTCGAATAATCGCTCCCGTATTCTTCAATATTTCGGGTATGGGCATACTGCTTCGAATCGACTAGTGTGGCGTCATATTCCATTGATTTAACACTTCATACCGGGCCTGCATGTCGTGGATATTTTTAGCACCGTGAAGGCTATCAATACACATCGATTTGGAGCGGTAGTCATGCACCTCTACTTTAGATATTTGCGAGCAAAATATAAACCGTGATTGACGCAACAGCGATAAAAAAGGGCGCCTCCTGTTGTAGTGGAAGGGACAGACTCAAGAAAATCCGTTTAGCGAATTGAAAATGGGCCAACGTCTTCTGCAAAGAGCCCGCAGCGGCAGTTGGCGCACTTCCAAATCGGACGTTTGAATCCCTGTCATATCGTCCGTCTTCGCTGGAATCTTGGGATTCCGGGATTTTTTCGATCCGCTTCCGACGTCTTCCTCAATTGTTTAGCCCCCCACCCCCCCCCCTCCCCCGTTTACTTTTCGCGAGCGGTACTGACCGCCTGACGTTGGGGACCACTATACACCAAGTTTTTGTTTTCTCTGTCTACGTTGCTCTTCCTCTTCAAAATTATTTATGCCAGTTGACCGACACACAGGAATTTTAGTCAGTATCTGTGAATGACTGTCTGCAAAGAATGACGCGATTGGGTGAAGATCCGTGAGGAAAATAGGGTCAGCGTTTTTTAAGTACATTTAGGCTCGACCGGGAAAGAAATCGCGTCTTTTCTGTAAATTGTTGGTTTGTGTGTGTGCGTGTGTGTTTGTGTGAGTGTAAGTATGCGCATGTGTGTGCATGCATGTATGTGTACGTTTGTTCGTGCGCGTACGCGAGCGCCCACTTGGAACGGGATACTATACAGCGGTTGTACTGGTTCTAGTGAAAACATATCTGCTTCTATGATTGAGTGGTCATCGTACCCATGCGAGGAGACGGGAAGTGATGCATGCTTCCAATTTATTTGCCGATTTTAAAAGTTTCTTGCCTTCGTCATAAAAGAAGGGTATGTGAGGAACGGATGGTCATTTTTCTTTGGGAGTTTCACGCTCTATTTTATGCCACCCACTCGTACATTTATCACAAGTTACAGGTACAAGGGCAGCAGCAATTTAACGGTCATGAAAGTAACGTAAATATTACATTTCTTACGGAAACTATAGTGCTTTAGTGTGAACGTAAGAAAAGGCTAACCATCTCGAAAAACTGGGAGAGATTCCAGAGCGAGGGCTAAGCTTGAACTGCTGTGGGTTGTGTGAGCACTCGTCCGCTTCCGAAACCCCTGCCGAGTTTAAAACTTACGATTTCTAAAATGGCGCAATATTCGACAAGTGTAACACCATTTTTCTAATTGCTGCGTAATAAAACATCCGTTCATTTTCTTCTATAATTTTACCCACTTCAACTGTAGCCTATAAACAAAATGTCACTTGGAGTACCGGCACGCCATTCCTCCATTTTTACGCTAAACGTAACTTCGCTAGGTGTTGGGCATTGCGTGAAGCCAGGATGAAAGAGTGGCCGCGAGGCTCGACACTGATTGGTTGACAAGTGGGAAAGGATGAGTGACGTGCTCGACGCTTATTGGTTAACGGGCAGGGTCACGTGAACCAAGGGGTGGGTGAGGAGGAGAGAGGTAGAGGAGGAGGAGCTCGACCACTTGCGTAGTCGTGTCTGCACCGAACGGACTGTCAAAGTGCAGCTGTCTTCGTAGACCTTCAGATGTCCATAATTTCGCGTATATGAAACCTGAGCTACGAAAACGAAGCGCTTCAGGTTGATACAGGACCCCAACTATTCCCTTTTCACTTTAATATCCTTAAACAATCGTACATTGAACGCTAGGCTGATTCAAATGTGACCCTTTAATGTCAAAGATAAAAGATTAAGAACCTTTTATATAATATACATTATTACAAAAAACAATAATTTAGAAAACATTCACCCTCCCATTCGAAGATTTTAATCAGTGAAATAGCTATATTTGTTAAAAAAAAGAGTAACTTTCCGAGACTCCAAAATGTGTCACACCTGAAAGCTGCAAAATTCGCAAGACCTACCTCTTCCTTTTCGAAGCCCAAAAATTCAAGAACAATCTGCTTTCCGTTTTTGTAATTTTTAAAAAACTTTTTGCCATACAACTTAAGAAATTTTTCTAATCTCGTGGAAATAGAGCGTGCTGAGTTAAGTTACGGTGTTTGAGGAAAATAACGTAAGGACGAGTTTTTGTCCTTTATGTTCATTCTCCTCTAACACCGTAATGCTTTCTAATTTCTAGTTTTCTTCTAATTCAACATTTTTCATGAACGTATATCTCATTCAGAACTTTCTGAGGACCCATCATTTTTTCTTGCTCGATTTGAGATGAAATGACCCATATATATATATTTATTTAGTAGTTTGCATTTACAGCCAGTATTTTATATGAACCACAATGCAGTAAATACATATACCAAAAAAGGACAAAGCAAAACTTAACAATGCATTCCACCGAACTACACTCGGGGGAAAGGTGCTCCAGAAGCGCGTTGTTAATAAAGAAAAGGAACTTTGTTCCATTTGCCTATTGTGTTTCGAAAGAAGGATGTGTTAAACAAAGAAGTTCCAGACAGTGGTTCAGTGATTGTGAGATCGTGTTTGTTTCTTGTAGACCTAGCTTCGTTAATTGCCTAGCGAAATTCGCCTATGTCCGTGGTATTTCTTTTTTCCAGGCTGATGTCGTACCTACGCATCTATATTAAAGTTTTGAGAAGTTTGATGGCTGCATTTCTCAAAGGTTTTGATGCTGCTCTTTCAAAGTTTTGTAACAGACAACAAAAGAATCCTCGACTATGCGCCTGCGTGCCGCTCTATGACCATAATTTCGTGCTTTCGGTGTTTATTATTTTAGGGGCGAAGCTCCTTAGGGTCTACCCTTGTCCGTCCGTCCGTCCGTCCGGCGTCCGTGCTCACATCGATTGCCATCCCATCTGTTTTCTTAAAAAAAAGAAAAAAATGTTTGCGCAGTCGACATGATTCGAACCTGTGCGGGGAGACCCCATTAGATTTCTAGTCCATCGACCTTAACCACTCGTCCACGACTGCGGGACGAGTAGGGGGCTCTGAGATGTGGTAGTAACTCAAGAGCTGGGGATGTCATAGATGAAACGTTGCATGTAGCCGCTCAACGTCTATACAGGAGAGGGCGCTGCGGTAAAATGCGTATATAATCGCGTTAAACTTTGCATGCATTGGCTCAACGTTTATAGACGAGAGGGCGCTGCGGTCAAATGCTCAAATGCGTGTATAACCACGTTCAATACCACACATTCTCTTTCTGACATGGACCGTTGACTTAAGTGGTGGAGATGCGTTCCCATCGGCTTCTAGCGGATCCAAGCTGATCCGCTAGAAGAACCACTGGCTCTGCATTTCACCGACCATAAAGCAGTAATAATGAAATCGAAACGCAACCCGGAACTCAGCACTACCTATGAGCAATAAAAAAAAATCAGCACCATCAGCACTACCTATGAACAAAATCAGTATCATCAGCACCACCAGAGCTTCGCCCCAATCAACATCATTCACCACGTGGAGATGCGGTCATTTTTAGATAAATAAAACTCTTAAAATAATATTGCGGCGAATATTTTTTTTTGAACGTCCTGTTCTTTTTGTTTGTAAATGTTTAGCGGTAGACAAGATATCACAATTTATCGCAGATCATATTGCAGAAACGTAGTATTTCCCAACGTCCGGGTGACGAGCGCTTGATTCCAATACTTGCAAGCCGTCGTGGCACGAAAAATGACAAGATATATGAAACGCGAAGAAAAAACATGCAGAAGGACCATTCCGCTGGCTGTGTTCCCGGTTATCATAAAATAAAGCTGAAGTTTCTCTCACCAAAGCCTGGCTTTTTATGAATCAATGACATCTCCAATTCGGCGCGTTTTAGGATTTTGTTTCTTCCTGATTTCGATCAATCTGGCTCGGAGTACATTTTCAGAGTTTACCAGTATATATATAAAAAAAGAAGAAACAACGGAACATTACCTGTAACTATTGTTCCATGTTGTTTTCTGTTGCATACCGATAAACCCCGAAAAGTAAACCCTAAGCCCGTTTTGTCACAATCAAAGAAAACCAAAAATCAAAATCGAGGGTGTGCTGTTCTTAATAAAGAAATCGTAAAGGTTAACAGAAAGATATCTTTATCTGTACTTTTATTTCGTGATGGCCCGGAAAATAGCCCCACTGAACTACCCGCGACGGGTCTACTCTTTTCGGAACCACACCCGTTATCTTCTTTTCTTCATGTATCGGTACGGTGACGTTTTACAAGTATTCGGTTCGCTCATAGGCACTCCGGAGGGTGAGGAGTCCCCAACTTCTGCCCAATAGTCTTCAACCTAAGCCCCAGAACAGCACCCTTTTTACTCGTCATTAAAACTGAAGATCGAAAAAGACCGAATGCGTGGGACGAGATAAACCACGAAAGAAAACACCCTAAATTAACCCCCTCCCCACGCATACACACAACATTCTAATTATAAGTAACAAGAGGTGGTAAAACCATGATAATCATTATAGCAGGGAATGACCGCATCCTAAAACAATTAGGTTTAAAAAAACGTATTGAACGAACATGTTTTCGAGCATGCAAGAACGCGAAAACATGTCATCAGTAAAATGACAGTATATAAGGTTTAACATATGCTTCCATCTCGTCCAGATGTGCACGTCACTAAAAGAAGTAACTGAAAATTGCGTTACTTTTGACTCGTTCAAAAAGTAACCGCCGTATTTTCTGGGCAATAGTCCACGGAATAAACATGTTTAAATTTGAAATTTTAGGCTGTGCGGTCTATCTACGCGTGCAGACTATACAGGAATTTTGTTTTTCAATATCGTTCATTATGACCAGACGTGACGGATTTTGTGAGTGCAAGGGTATGTTAATGATAATTTATTTATAATACAAGCTTCTTTGTTAGCTAAGAAAGCAAACGTTCGTCAAGGTGTGCCGTTTACGAGAAGATGTTCGCGTCGACTAAGCACCAAATGCTGAACTAAGCACCTTGTGCGGATTATCTAATCCAAAACTTTTAATTTTGATCCCAAATTTCTCCTCTGCGGACTATACTCCGGGTGTGGACTATGGCCCGAAAAATACGGTAAGTACGTTACTGGTTACTGGGACTCAGAAAAAACACGGTATGCCAGCTCAAATACAAAGTCCAAAAAATATATCTCAAACAAATCTTGAAAGGAAATCTCGACGTTTGAAACCAGCTTGGTTTCCTCTTAAAAGGTGACTGAAAGAAGGAATTCTGGCGGCCCATAATCTTGTTTCCACACTGGGAAGGTTACATGGCAAGATTCAAAGATCGCCTTCCAAAGAAAGAGCGCAGGGCGTGGTTTTTCGCGATTCCATAGCGCCCCGCATCCTAAATCTGCGAGACGAAGAACTTTCCCGAGCGAATCCGTCAACACAAGATCAACGTGCGGAAGTTCGACATTGAGCGTAACGCCATCGCCGAATACTGCGATACCCTTGACCACCGCACGGACTTCGCAAACGCGTACGTGAATGATATGGAACAAAATAGCCGAATAAGTCTTTTCGTGGAGTCATGGCAAATCCAGCACACTCCAGGAAACCTAAACTGGTGCCTGGTCGCCTTGCCCTTGGTGTACGCATATGGCCTTCGTGACCTGACGAGAAAGCGGAAAAGTTGACCGTCTCCATAGAAAGAAAAAAGAGCTTCGAAACGCTTTTTTTAAAAACTTATATATTTTTGTTGTTTTTATTTTTGAAGTCAACGAGGTTAGAAGCAGCTGCTTCTCCGCGTGCTCTCGTCACCCTTGAAGAAGAAACCGAGCTGGTTTCGAAACGTAGGATTTACTTTCAAGATTTTGCTGGAGCTATATATATATATATATATATATATATATATATATATATATATATATATATATATATATATATATATATATATATATTATTTGTTTAATTCACTTAAACCGGCATATTTCTGCCGAATATGTATACTGAAGCTCAAAGATATGTGTTACTTTTTTGTTACTACGAATCTGTCGTTCTTTTTCAACAGTAGCGACCTTTAACTGAGTCATGTACGTAGTAAAATTCCCACAGCATGTGATATGTTCATGGATGAAGCACTATTGGGATGGACATGCCTCAATATATTGACATTGCACAAATTAAATGTACGTCTCAAAACATAAAATTCCCATTCGTCGAAGTGGCCTCAGGCGGTGCTTTGAGTCTGCTTGGAGGAGATCGTGAATTGCTTGGGTATATGAAAATTAATATGTCTTCGTTTTATTCTTTCTCTGCGAATAACGAACTTCTCCCCAATGTGAGATCAGCACCACCGTCGAGACGGCTTCGACGAATCACTGTTGTATACTCCGGGTGCTCATTTTGACATCGCAGCCGGTGGCTGACGCAATCGATCTCGTTGTGTATTAGCGCAGTAAGGTTCTTCGATCGAACGTTCTTGTTAGGACGGCATACTCGGCGAGTACAGATAAGGTTGACAGAGAGTTCGGGGTGGGCCAAGATCGCGGCTTCATTCGCCGATTGCAAAGGGACCCACGGAGAAGGTCATTTTAGGGTGATCGTGTGAAGGTGCAATGAGTCTCGTACGTACGTTAGGTGTAATACATTCGGAACTACGGAGCTCTACGTCGGATGTCGAAAATTAGGCTAGGAATAAAGTTTCATCCACACTTGTGTTCGTAGCTTCTGAGCACGTGCTGATGGCGAGCTTCATTGATGGCTTGTGTAACGGTCATTCTATGCTATCAGGATTGCCGTTCTCGGCAGCCTATAAATTGAGATTTTCTAGCGCTCAAACTTGCCGTCCAGTGAATAGTTTCTTCACGCCAGCAGAAAAGAAATATTTTTTTCTAGTTTTATCTGAAGGCTTCAGCTTAGCGTCACCGACCCGCGAAATCGAATTTCGAAGTTTTTGACATCGTCGTCTGGCTCAGTGGTGGAACTCGAGCCGCAACGGTTGCCCGGAGATACAGAAAACACGCCGTCTCACTTAGAGCCCGGAATTGCGTCGTCCCTTTTCATCGCGCGGTAAAGGTGAAATGTGAACTTGTCTCACGATCCCACGACTTCTGCGTCTTAGTGGGTGTCGTCCTGTCACAGCGCGGGGCGCGTGGGGCGTAAGCCTTGAAGAATTGGAGTGTTTTGTTTTTGGGAAGCCAAAACTTAACGGGTTTGTGATGCCTTGACGTGTACGTGTTCTTTTTTTTTTTTTCTTGGGCCATCGGCTTTATGATTTTCTTTAATCGCAAACAGCGAAACAAAAACTAAGCTCCTAAACCGCCTTGTAAAGATGAGCTCTCGTGGATAGGACCGACGAATCCAAGATGATAAGGCCCTTAGTGCGTACTTGTCTCACGTCACGTGCAGGAGGCCAGCTTGGCCACGAGCACTCAGGTCCAACATGTGTCCCAGGCTGGCCTTCAGTACGTGACGTGGCTTGGCGATTTCGCACTACGGCCTTGTGACCTAAGAGTTGTAGCCACAACCTCTCCTCGTTTTCCCCATCACTTGCCCTGACGAAATATATTGAAATAATCAAAGGTTTACAAGCTTGGAACGCCATTCACTTAGTATAACTACGGCCCCTGTAACACTTCTCCGAGTTGCCTATGACACGTCACAAAAGTGTCTGTCGTCGCCGACCGCGAGTGCTGGCAGTGTAACAAGCAGCGGTGGTGGATGTAGCAGATGCCCGTCCTCGTTGACAGGTCCTTCTCCAGCTTCATAGCCCACTGAGGGTTCGGTGGGAAGAAGTTGAGACGCTGGGACGACAGCGACCCACGCGTTCGGTAGTACTTTTACAGCGAAGCTGTTATGCGCTAGGATCTTGGAAAAAATACGTCCTCGGATGTTTACAGAAAACTCCCCATCGGTCGTGGCAAGTATGAATAAATAAAACTAAAAAGGGGGCAAACCAGCGTGAGTCAGCCTTCCTTGTGCATTTCTAGATAGTGAGGTCTCAGATTCCTTTGTTATCATCTCTAGGCATCGTCCCTGAGGTCGCCCTAGAAGTCGTCCTTGAGGTCGTCTGAAAGGTCGTTTTAGGCGTTGTGCTCTAGGCGCGTCCTCCAGGTCGTCCTGACGTTGTCCTCCATGCATCGCCCAGATGTCGTAAAATTAACAGCTTCGCCTTCGCTCCATCTTCATGTGAAGTGGAAGGGCTCTACAATTTTTTTCATCGATACCTCTAACGCTAACCGCCAGGATCGCGACATCCGAGCAGCGTGACACTCCGACTTCTGTGACGTCATTTCTTGCCCCTTCGGGGTGGTCATTTTTTCAGTGTATGGCCGGAATGGGACGCTAAACAGACCAGTCGGAGACGCCGTTCCGGGCGCTGAAGTATGACACTTTCAACCCTAACGTACATTTCTTCATCATTTATCGAAATGGATCGCGTTTGCGTTCCAACTGCTCCCCTGCGCGTTTCTACCTGCGAATGAGCATCGCATATGAATGACCTTAGCGCACTCATTACCATCGGATGCATTTCATGAGTTGGTGGAACCATTTTCTGCTTTCATTGAACACCGCCTACAATCAGTCATCAACCTATGAAACAGGCGTTAGTGTTTCTCTTTCCGTGTGAAGGGAGTAAACAAAAAACATAAAAAACAAGCAGCGTTTACCCCCTCAACTAGCAGCCAGAATAACCGGCCGCGTGATCTAATGACGCTTATATGGCACAAATGACCATCAGAGTTTGTGGTTGGTGAAGCACAAGGCACCTGATATCTTGCATGGCATCGTTAGTATTCGGCTATTTCCACCTTTAAAGCGACTAAACTGGCTTCCACAAGGCTCCCATGAGGTCCAATGTTAGCACGTTCGCTGCAGCGGCCAAGATGGCCTACGTGCAGTGGAGACACCACCTTCGGTTGGTATGAACCTCCATACTATAAATTTGACGGTGATTTTATAAATGCAATGCCTATTTTCGTATTTTGATATATCGAAAACAACATGATAAAAGCTTGGGAAGGTGCACGCTTCAAGAAGGTTTCGCCCAAAGCGAGCAAAACAATACGCTGTGCCTTCTTTAAGGACATGTAAAAAAAGCGTTTCCATAGTGAGACTCCATTTAAAACGACTATCTACAGAGTGGGGCCGTAAAAACTTTCACATTTGGCACGCCTAGCAAAAATTGAATTTCAAACGTACATGCCTGAAATTGGGCACACGAACGTCGTTTATTCCAAAGTTTTTTGCCTATTTTTTTCGGACGTCAACTCGGGAGTAGCTTATTATTAGAAAGATAACAAAAATGGCAGACGTGCATTTCCTATGGCCTATTCTCGCCCGTTCGCCGTCTGCAATCTGGTTCGCGACGCCGCTCCCAAGTGGCGCACTGAACGCAAAAACGCGGGCAAGATAATCGCGATAAAAGGTGATTTTAACGAAATATATGAACGATTGTTGATATGGCCTGTTTCAAGTAAAACTTTTGACAGATCGTTATGCAAGTAAGAAGACACCATGATGTGACGAGATCATTTATTAACAGCCTGGAATAGCAAGTGGTGCTGCTAGCGTTGCAGACAAGTTCGTTCTGAGTTACCATTTCAATCTGATTTTTACAGGGCCGTGTAGCTCATAAAGCAATATTTTTATTTCATACAGCTTGGGTATAATGAACACACATGTCGCAAGACAGATTTGAAAAAAAATAGGTCATATTAATTGGAGCAATATTTACAGAGTCATTTCGGCGGGCCGGTGATAAAATGGCTGGTATTTGAGAGAGATAGTAGTTTTTTTGCTGGTTTACCATTGGTACCTCTATCAGCAGCCTCTACTTTGCTCTCCACGTGTCGCAAGCAGCACGAGAGACAAAAGCAAGAGGGAAACAAATAGTTTGAATTCCGCCAGGAAGTGGAAGTTGTGCGTTCATTCAATTGTTTATTCTTGAAAAATACATCTTCTGATACGCCTCATCTGTCACGGCGATTTGCAATAATGTTGATGCTGCAGCGGTCCTTTAGAAGACTAGGGTTCGGCCGATTCGATGTGCCCGCCGTTCACAGACACGCAAAGCCGAGGTCGAGCTCCGTACGCCAGAAAAGCCCTTCCGCGCATCTCATCGTCGATCTCGAGGAACGCGCCCTCAATTTTTTCTTTCAGCTCTTCCATGCTGGGGATCCTCTTCTTGTAAACACGTCCTTTTGTAAATCCCCATACGAAAAAGTCGCACATATTTAAGTCGGGGGAATCGTGGAGGTCAGTCAATATAGTCTGATCCCCGACCCATCCACCGCCGAGGGAACGTGTTCTTGAGCCATGCCCTCACACTCTTTGCGTAATGGAGAGCCGCCCCATCCTGCATGAATATAGAGTTTTCTTTTGTCATGTGGTACCTTTTAAGCTCAAGGAGCATTTCCATTTTCAGCATGTCCAAGTAGGCATCTGTGTTGACGGTGCCATCGAAAAACGAAGGGGCCCACTATGCCTTTAAGCCAAATCCCACGCCACACAGTCACCTGCGGTGAATGGAGATGCCGTTCGTCCACGGCATGAGGGTTATCGCGAGCCCCTATCCTGCTGTTTTGACGGTTCACACGCCCATCAAGGTGAAAGTTTGTTTCGTCACTAAATAAAAGAGATTGCAGGGTTGCTCTTAATTCGCAACAACTCCGCCTTGCAAACTTCTGGACATCGGACGTTGTCGCCGTCGTGCAGGGCTTGGACAACGTGCATCCTGTACGGGCGCAAATTATTTTCCCGCAAAATCCGTCGTACGTTTTTTTTCCCAAAATTTCAAACAACCTGGCTTCTCGTCTTGCTGACAATTGCGGGTTGCTCTCAAAGACAGCAAGCACCGCTTCAATGAGCTCCTCCTTTTTCAGCAGGCTCTCACGTTCACTGACTATATTCTTCTTTTAAAGTCTTCTCCGCTCGGAAAACAATCCGCCCATGTCAAAATTGTCGGGCGAGAAGACGGGCGTTTATGAAATGCAGTGCGAAATTTTTGTTGTGCTGTGTCCATTGAGTTCCGCTCCACGTACTACTTCACTGCCTGGGCACACTCATTTGTAGAGTATTGCGGCATCGCAGGGGGGAGCGAAAAATATTTTGATGATAACTGCAGCAGATAGTGCAACAAAAACAATAAATAGGAGCAATCAAGATGTCTCAGCAGCGGCGCTCTTGATTCCGAAGTTGACCTTTCACCGGGAACGGACTTGTCAAGAGGTAAGCAGACGACAAAGGAAGACACACGTTCGTTTGCTTTAGAATATATTTTGACTAAACGAGGGCGTCCGCCAGTTTGTAAATTTCAAGTAAAAGGCCATAATTGCCCATATATTTCGTTAAAATCACTTTTTATCGCGACTACCTTGCCCGACGCCAGCCTTTCGTGAGGCGTTTCCTGCGCTTTTGCGTTCAGTGCGCCACCTGGGAGCGGCGTTACGAACCAGATTGCAGACGGCGAACGGGCGGGTATAGGCCATAGAAAATGCACGTCTGCCATTTTTGTTATCTTTCTAATAATTCGCTACTCCCGAGTTGACCTCTGAAAAAAATAGACAAACAACTTTTGAATAAACGACGGTCGTGTTCCCAAGTTCACGTATGTACTGTACGTTTGAAATTCGATTTTCGCTAGGCGTGCCAAATGCGAAAGTTTTTACGGCTGCACCCTGTATATGAGTATAAAAAATCAACCGCGAAAAACGCACGCCCGAGGTTGTTTTAAAGTCTCTTCGGGATGTGCTCTTGGCGGGGCGTTAATGACGGGAAAATTCCGTGGACTAAAGAAGTGTCACTTCCGTTTCGGATGTGGGAGTTTCTGATGTCCTAACGGTGTGAGCGATCAAGAGCAAATAAACTGTCAAGAAACATTGACGTTCAAAATTAGGCCGCTGATAAACACTCATTTCAATATTTTCGTATACGAGAAAATTGGATTAATACGCACAGGCTTTGCGTATTCAACCGAGTAACACACCGGACGAAAATTCCACAGCAACACAAACTAGGACCGTCTTGTGGTAATTTATGAACACTTCGAATATCACGCGCTCAGTTTAATATTGAGGACGCGACTAAACTGCATCTGTATGCATGAACCCTTCCTTGTCGTTGTTGTAACTGGTTGCACGTCTTATGCGATGTTATTGAACACACACTAACACCGCTTTGTGTTTCCTGAAAACGTTTCCAAGATCGCGGGATCAAGATTCAAGCGTTTTAGGTCCACAAAATTTCGCACCTGTTGTTTCGCCGGCTTAAAAACCAGCTATCTTTATTACTTTTATCGCCCGAGAACCTTTCTTGCATAATTATCGAAAAGGCTTTGTTTTAGAGCGCAGCTCTTAGGCGCCCGTTTCCGGGTTGAGTGGCGCCGGCGTAAATGCGCACGTTGCATTATGGTACGTTTCCGCTAAATTTAGCTTAGAAATTCTTTCACTACATTGAGCGGAGAAATTTTTCCACTAAATTTAGAGAAATAAATTTTCCCGCTACAATTTAGCGGGAAAATTTATTGCTATAAATTCAGCGGAAACAGTTCTCCGCAGAATATAGTGGAAGAATTTCCAAGCTAAATTTAGCAGAACAATTTCCCGCTAAATTTATAGGAAAGGGGATCCCCTCTAAATTTACTGGGAAAAGTTCTCCACTAAGTTCAGCAAATTAAATTTCCAGCGAGGAAATTGAAGTAACGTGATCTCAACACCAATTCAGTTTCCCCGCTAAATTTAGTGAGGAAAATGACTTCACTGACTTCGTGTCACGTCACAAATGAACAAATTCAGCGGCAGGAGGAGAGCAGGGGGAAAGGAGGAGGAGGAGGGAAGGAGGGGGAGAAGGATAGGAGGAGGGGAGGTAATGGAGGAGGAGGAGCGGCATACCCTCCCCGCCTCCACAAGAGCTGCGTTCTAATTTCGCATTACCGAGGTTTGGAAACGTCTTTACTTTTTTTTATTGTTTCCAGTGCCAGCAGTCCTGTGTTCATTTTTCTACGTACTTTCATGGTGTGACGTGACGACGTATTGTCGCCACGTGACGTCACAGCGTCACATGACGTCATGACATCACGTGACTCACGGCGTCACCTGTCGTCATTAAGTCGCGTGGCGCCTCTCTGCAACGTGACTTGACATATCAATGTCACGTCATGGTATCAGCTGACGCCAGGCCACAGGGGACGTGATGCGCGGCGTGACGTCAGCGCCGTGACGTCAGTGCGGAATCTTTTGGCGGAGTGCCGAAAATGACCGGTGTGAATTTGGAGTGCGGTCAACGGCGCTAAACCCGCGAAGTGTCCCATTAACTGCTATTCGCTGTAAAATGGGGCGGGATCATTGCTCGTTTTTTGCGATGTAACGGCGGTAATGCAAAACGAAAGACTCCTGCGACATTCGTTTCTATAGAACGTGACCGATATTGTAGCGACTGCGATAAATTTGTTCCACAGCGATCGACTCTCTCTGGGAGGGACTCCATCATGTTTCCGCACCGTCCCTATTCTGGCGGTCACGTGACCTAAACTTCCCCTTATAGGGAAATGCGGTTAACTATCTGCGGTGTTTAAAGTTAACCAGCGTCTACTAAGCAAGCCCTGGCGTAAGAGGAGGTCAAAAGTACTTCCACATGATGTCTTCTTGTTCGTTTTCACTTGCATTTGCGGGGTGACGGAAGGGAAAAAAGGACAGTATTTTTTTCCATCGCAAAAATAAATAACGCCCCTTCAATTGCTCAGACTTCGCGTGAAAAATGTGCCAGAAATATGAGTAAACAGTAACTAGATCTTTTTCTAATGGCTTAATGCAGAAAAAAAAGACGCGCAAAGCTTGATGTCCTTTTTAAGGACATATCTTGTGATCTTGTTTGCCAATTGTATGGCATGATCAAAAGTAAATGAATTCGCTCGCTCTTCCTAAAGTAGGGCGTATGTTTGTTTCTTTCGTGGTTTAAATTTTCAGATATTTAAGAGGCGACAGATGACTTTCGAGAGTGGTTTATATTTACTTCAAGATAAAGTTACAGAAAACAATACTCGAGAGAAAAGAAGAAAATTGCGGATGCGAACAAAGGTGTTAGCAAGAGAAAAGGTAGGAAAAAGATCGCCAAAAGAGTGCGAAAATAAAAACAGTGAAAATGATTTGGGGCGGGTCCCTTTCGCAACACAGCTCCCAACTCATCCCAAAGACTGTCTGCTTTAGTTTTCACCGACACACAAAAAGTTGCCACTGTGGTTTTATTTATGGGAATCGGTGACACATATTTTACCACGTCATATCGTGTTGGTGACTTCAAGTTTTATTTCATACACATAAAATTATTCGCATATAAATGAACAACACCTTGCCGCAAATCACATATTGATGTTCTAAGTGTTAACAAAACCGCCCGAGATATTAGACGCTCGTCTACTGTTTTAAGGACACCCATTAATACATAAAAAACAGGTACCGTACTTTTTGGGTGGTGCGGACTATCTAGATGTACGGACTAGAAAATATTTTTCTCAGGATCGTTCGCTATGAAGATGCTCGACATGTTTGTTAAGGTGCGCTGTGTATAACAATTTGTTAGTGAGTGAGAGCGAGGCATCACGAATAAACTATCCATATACATTTTTTTCTAATCAAACTTCTTTTTTTTTTTTTTGAGATCAGTACATTAGGTGCTGACTATAGCCTGGAAAATATGGTAACTTAGTTCTACTCCCGGTATCATAACTCACCCTCCCCCGAGCCAAAAAAAGGAAAAACAGCACACGCGGCGTCAGTCGAACTTAAAACCGAACATAAAGAACCAAATCTCGCGAGAGCGTACGGTAAACGTCAAAAATAGTATAGAAAAGAAAAAAAATCCAACGCTGTGTTGCGCCATTACGCAACTTCAAATTCTCGTAAAATAGGAATCACCGAAAAGCCGGCAAAATATTAGAGCCCACCTGCGCTTCCAAAAAACCCAGACAGCAAAGGGAGAAGCCTTTTCCTTCCGTCACGACCGCCGCGTCGCGTTAGGCAGCCCTCGTGCAAGGCGACGTGTAAATCTCGAGAGTCTGGCCGGGAATTCAGGAAGCGGAACAATTGCGTGAGGGCCGTTCACCCCGGGCCCGCACCGGATCCTGCAGTGTCCTCGTGGTGGGAGCTCCATCAGGAGCTTCCGAGTGAGGGCGATAGACGATGGAGGCCGACGATGGATTCGTTGCGCCGATACGACTGCCAGGACACTGATTTATTGTCGAGGAAATAGCTCTCCCCTGGGAATGCAACCGGAATTCCGGATAAAACGTAGACGACGGACCAAAAAAAAAAAAAAAAGGAGAAACACAAAACACTTGTCCAATTTTTCGTCCGTCTTCTACGTTTTTTTTTCTTGTTGTTAAATAAACCAGTTTGCCTGTCTACTCAATCCATCTTCGACATTTCGATTTCGTTTCCCTTTTCCCCTCCCCTTCCCGATCGCCCGCCGTCGTTTGATTTGCGAGCCCAGACCACAACTTCTGGATAAATCTCAGTCTTACATGCGAGAGTACACCGTTCCGACAGCTCCGATGCCCCCGATAACAATACCGGAAAACGATACGAAGCACGCGCAAAGGCGGAGAGGGAGTGTCGGGTATCGTTCCCGGAGTCATCTGTAATCGAGAGTTTTAGCGAACCGTTTTTTGCACATACCATACGGTACGATGGGCTCTCCGGTACGAACTGCGTATGCCCTACCACAGAAGAGTCGCATACGCGCAGTTCATACCGGAGCGCACATCGTACCGTATGGGATCGTGCAAAGACGGTTCCCTCAAACTCCCTATTAGGGAGTTTTAGAGAAACCGTTGTTGCACCTCCGATACGGTACGATGGGCCGTATCGGAGATGATTTCGGTTTCGGGCGTCTACGGCAGAACCGAAACTATCTGCTAGAGGGATGGCAACACTGATCATCAGTCGTAAGGCCGCGACTTGACGTTAACATGGCGCAGCGGTACGCGGTACAACCCATCAACTGCAGCCCTATTGCGACTTGACGTCACAAGGGCGCTGCGCCAATGTTCCTTGACTCAAAGCTAAACCTTCTGACGCCCGCTAAGCCCCTATAAAAATGGTTATCGCCGTTCAAAAGAAATATTATTGCCAAATGGTAATAGGCGTCTATAAGCAGTTAATCAGCAGGCTACAGATGTTCATCGTCATTGCGACGTCATCCTGTTGACCCGGATAGCCATTTCGCCACCGTCAACTTTTTTGCCATTGTATTGGTTATTGTCGGTGTATCACCAGTGTATCTACGTGTTAATGCTAATTGGCTACAGGAGGCAATGAAAAGACTATAAATCTTATAATCTTTTGATTGCTTCCAATAGCCAATCAGCATTAGCATGTAAATGCACTGGCGATGCACCGACAATAACTAATAGAATGGCAAAAGGTTGACGGTGACGAAATGGCTATCCGGGTCAACAGGATGACGACTCAATGACGATTAACATCCATGGGTGGCCGTGGATGGTATTCGTCGTTTAGACATCATTTGATCAACCTTCGTAGCCATTTCGCAACTGTCAATGTTTCGTCGAATTTTCAGCTGGCCAGCCAAAAAAATCCATTAAGAAAAGCATCCATGACCTCACCGGCTTCGGCAGTGCCGTTTACGGGCTGGTGCGATTTCATGTCCTGATACACGTAGTGCCGGCTTGCAATATGGGAAGAAAACAAAGATTGAAGACAAAGATTGAAGAACAATTTAAAGAACCAAAATTTATTAATCACAATGTCATTAAAATGACAAGTGTTTTTTGCAAAAGACTGAGTGAATCGCCCAAATGTAAACGATGAGTGAAAAAATGACCTTTTCTTGCTTCCTGACATGTTTGTAAGGTGTGAGCTGAAAGAAGAAAAACATAAATTAAGTGGGCATATAACCAGCAATATCCTTGCAGCTCATTCGATATAATGCACCTTGCTCACATGTTTTCTCGGCTGTTATGTTCACGGACACCGGTCCTATCGAATGCCCAAAAGTATATAGTATGTGTTTGAATTACAAACTTCATGAGTTGCCTTCCGTGCAATCGCGGCCATTGGCGGCCTTTTTCTTTTTTAGTCTAAATGTGTAATTTTTTTTTATTAGAATGCAATTAAATGCAAGGTTCGTCATCATTGTGTGTTTGTGTCGGCTCAACCCGTTTGCGGGTGACTATTGGCTAAGGAGGGGGAGTGTGGGATTGTGATCCCTCAACATTCTGTCGCGTCAGCGTTTCGGCTCGCCGTGGCGGCCGCGCTGGCGTAGCGAGAGGTGGCGCTGCTTACCACCGTGAGTGGCTTCCTCCTCTCCCCCTTTGGGGCGATTTCCATTACGAACCCCCGCACAAAGGAGATCGACGTGTCGCTGCCTCGATTAGCTCTTTCGCCCCGCTGTTATCTTAAAACCAGCGGACGGCGGGATCTCTGGGCAGTGTTGCCAGATTGGGCTATATATAGCCAAATTGGGCTACACTTTTTTCTAGTTGGCGTCAAAATTTCGTGGTTGGCTATGTGGCTATTTTGGGCTATTTCTAAGAATGCGGCGAACTTTTGTCGAACCTCAGGTTCGACGCCGAACTTTGAGGTTCGGCTAGTTAATTTTCGAACTTTTAATCAGTTTCGAAAAAAAATTGTTTCTCTTTTGGCTAGTCGAGAGGAGAGAGGAAGGAGAAAGGCTTCAAACTTCTACAAACTTCGGGGTTTTCACAATGCGCAGTGAAGCAATGCTTGCAGAGTTCAAGCGGTCTCCCTACAGCGCAGTGGAGCAAACCAAACAGATTGCACTATTACCACAGGCCCGGTAGCGCGCCTTCAACCCGGACGCATATGGCTCTGCCCGGACGTAGACTGAACTCTCCAAATGCTGCTTTGGTGCCCATTGTGAGAATCCTTAGGCACCCAAGTTTGTAAAAATGAGAAGTCCGCAGTTTCACCGCTAAACACATGACTACCTTCCAGTCGTTGCCCACCCCAAGAAAGGACAACACAATCAGAAATAACGTGAACATGAATGGGTGACACTAATATTCTTCACAAAGAAAAAGAGACGGGTGGGATATTGGTAAGGACCTGAGATATTGGGGTTCTGGTTTGAAACACCCAGTGTTCTGACTGTTCTGCTTCTGTATTTTGTTCTTTTACTGTATGATCATATCTCCCGGGCTTCACAATAAAGCTGTCTTCGTGTGTTTTGTACTTCTGAAAACCGAAGGAAGGGCCAGTTTTGTACGGATTTTCATCCTTCCGAAGCTTTTTTTGAAAAATTCACAAGTAACATAATGTACACAAAAGTTGGTGCATCTGAGGGTTGAAACAGAGTTTGTAACGTGTATTGTATGAGTGTGAGAAATTGTGAATATAAGGCTTAAAAATCATTGTTTTTAATCTTGGCTATTTTGGGCTATATTTTTTTTACGGCTTTGGCTATATTTGGGCTATATCTCCCAGTCGTTTGGCGGTTTTTGGTGGGACCATCTGGCAACACTGTCTCTGGGTCTTCTTCCTGGGATTTCGGCGGCGGCGACAACGGGGAACCGTCCGGCGCACCGGTGAGCGTTTGACCCCCGTCCTTTGTATCTTCGTGAACGACCGTTCGGCCGTGGACCACCTCCACTCCGACGACGTTCACCAGCTTAAGCCGTTGACTTTTGTTATTTGTTTTGTATTGTAAATAAACAGAGTTTATCACCGTTACCAACGTGACTGGTGTCTCATTGCGCTCGACGAGCAGCATGCCACGCGAGTACGAACCCGCTTCGCGGTAGAACGTCTCGCCGCGAACGTGGTACTCCCAAAGGCAGTGGCCTCGGAGAACCATCAATGTTGTGCAGTCTACGTGGGGCTCGTGACAATGCGTCCGCCACCACGTTTGTGCTGCCTTTCCTGTACCGCACGACGTAGTCGTATTTTTGCAGCATCAAAGCCCATCTTGCCAGGCGACCCGCGGGTTCGCGAAGTCGGGAGAGCCATATTAGGCTTTGGTGATCTGTTTCGATCACGAAGGTGGTCCCGTCGACATAAATGTCGAAACGCCGGAGTGCAAAGACGATGGCCAAGCACTCTTGTTCGCATGTGCTGTAATTCCTTTCAGCTGGCGTCAACGAGCGGCTGGCAAAAGCCACCGGTCGGAGTACACCTTCGTGCTGTTGGAGCAGGACCGCGCCCAAGCCCAGATTGCTGGCATCTGTTTGGATCAGAAAGGGCTTGTTCAAGTCGGGTAGCTTGAGTTCGGCTGTGTCTGCGAGCGCTCGGGAGGTGCGGCGAAAGGCCGCTTCCTGCTCGGGACCCCAGCTCCAACTCACGGACTTTCGCAATAGGCGTGTCAGTGGTGCTTGAAGCGTCGCGCAGTTTGGGATGAATTGGCGATAAAAGTTCACCATTCCCAGGTAGCGGCGGAGGGAGCTCACGTCGGTTGGCGCAGGAAACTCCAGGATTGCCTGTAGTTTGTCGGGATGTGGCGCAATGCGCCCGCGATCGAGTTGAAACCCGAGCAGGGCGATGCGAGTTTCGGCTATTTGAGCCTTTTCGGGGTTCAGGGTCATTCCCGCGGCCTTTAGCCGGTCGAGTACGTCCTCGAGATGACGTAGGTGATCTTCGAAGGTGTTGGAGTAGACGACGATGTCGTCGAGATAGGCCATTGCGTGTTTCCATTTGGCTTCCCCCAGTACTCGGTCGATCAGTCGCTGGAACGTCATGGGCGCTCCGCACAGACCGAAGGGCATTCGTGTGAATTCGAAAAGCCCGCGGTGACAACAGAAGGCTGTTTTTGCCTCGTCACCTGGCTCCATCCGAACCTGGAGGTAGCCTCGGCTAGCGTCCAGGGTGGTGAAGTACCGCGCACTGCCCAAATTGGACAGAATCGAGTCGATGCTCGGTAGCGGGTAAGCGTCCTTTCGTGTGACGTCGTTCAGACGGCGGTAGTCCACGCAAAGACGTGAGCTGCCGTCTTTCTTCGGGACCAACACCACGGGGAATGCCCAGGGGCTGTTAGATCGCCGGACAACTCCGGTGTCGATCATTTCGTCCAGGGCACAGTCGATGGCTTTTCGTTTAGCCAAGCTTACGGGTCGCGCGTTCTGCCTTCTTGGCAGTTCGTCGCCCGTGTCAATGCGATGTCGCACTTCGTTTGTGCAGCCCGGTCGGTCCGTGAACATTGCGTCATAGCGGCGCAACAACGACGACAGTCGGGCTTTCTCTCGCCCTGACACGCTGCATGACTGCGTGAGCAGTGGGTGCGTCATTTCCCCAATGGGGGCGGCGCTCGCTGCCATCGGCGCTGGACTCGGTGTATTGGGGTCAATGGCCCGGTTTAGGGAGTCCCTCGCTTCCTCTCGGCTGTTCGTTGCTTGCGCCAATGGTGGCGTTGGCGGTACGGCCGGGGGTTCGCAGAAAGGTTTCAGGGGTGCAAACGTGCCCTCCCGATAGCCTGCGCTGCTGACGTCGATTACAATGCCTGTTTTGGCAAGGAAGTCTCTGCCCAAAATAATGGGCACCGTCAGGCCAGGGAGATGAACGAAGCGTTGTCGTCGTACTCGATTCTCCCATCTCGCGACCAGCCGCGCGGTACCAGCCGAAAGGGCGGTTCCGCAGGCGAGGCGAAAGGCAGTGTTGCATTCTCGGAGTCGGACAGAATTCTGTCGGAGGTGAGTCAACACTTCGTCGCCGAACAGCGAAGCGCTTGCTCCGGTGTCGAGGAGTGCCTTGAATGGCTTGCCGGCGATCGTCACAGAAATGAACGGGGCCGGCGTGCCGGTCGGGAAGCCTATTCTGTAGGCGGTCGGTAAAAGAGTGGCCATGGGGCCCTCTGATTCGTTGTTAGCCACCGGTCGGTCCATCCAGGGGCCGTTTACCGGTGGCTTTGCTCGTTTCTCGCGCGGTGCGATTCCGTGTTCGGCCGCTCCGGGCACTGGCGGGCGAGATGACCGGGGCGATTGCACCGGAAACATCTTCTGTCATCGACTCGCCGGGGGTTCCGCCTTGCGTTTTCGTTTTCGCCGGCGATGTCGAACGCGTGCGTCGGCTCGCTGAGATCGAGGGATCCTTGTTTCCTCCCTGCCTCGCTGCCCCACGTTGGGCGCCAAATTGTGGTTCTCCTTAGGGCCACTGCCTTTGGGAGTACCACGTTCGCGGCGAGACGCTCTACCGCGAAGCGGGTTCGTACTCGCGTGGCATGCTGCTCGTCGAGCGCAAAGAGACACCAGTCACGTTGGTAACGGTGATAAACTCTGTTTATTTACAATACAAAACAAATAACAAAAGTCAACGGCTTAAGCTGGTGAACGTCGTCGGAGTGGAGGTGGTCCACGGCCGAACGGTCGTTCACGAAGATACAAAGGACGGGGGTCAAAGCTCACCGGTGCGCCGGACGGTTCCCCGTTGTTGCCACCGCCGAAATCCCAGGAAGAAGACCCAGAGATCCCGCCGTCCGCTGGTTTTAAGATAACAGCGGAGGCGAAGGGGCCAATCAAGGAGCGACACGTCGATCTCCTTTGTGCGGGGGTTCGTAATGGAATCGCCCCAAAGGGGGAGAGGAGGAAGCCACTCACGGTGGTAAGCAGCGCCACCTCTCGCTACGCCAGCGCGGCCGCCACGGCGAGCCGAAACGCTGACGCGACAGAATGTTGAGGGATCACAATCCCTACAATATTCAATTCTATGCCACCTACATTGGCGAAACAAAGAACTTCCCAGAAAGAATTCAACAACATAAAAACAATGTCTGCAAATTCGACCACGAGCGCAGCGCTGTTGCAGAGCACTGTGAGGACAATGACCATCGCACTGACTACGCAAACACCCTCAGGAATGTTGAGACAAACTTCTGCCAGCAGCTTTTTATAGTCATGGCATATCCAAACAACACCAGGAAACATCAATAGGTCCACTGGCACATTGCCATCATGCTACGTGAACGGACTAAGCCACCTAACAAAGTGAAAAAAGAGACCATCATCGTATAAGAAAACGAAGCTGCTGTCCCCTATCTGGAAACAGTCACCCCTGAAGAAAAAACCAAGCTGTTTTTGAAACGTTGGGACTTGTTGTAGGATTTGGTTGGCGATTTTTTTCAAATTCCTATGTATGAGTTTTGCATTTGTTTGAGTCATCATTCACTTTTTTACCGTATTTACCCGCATAATGAACACACTTCTTTATTCTGAAATTGACATATATTTGGGGGGTGCGTTCATTATGCAGGGTAAATTTCTGCATTTACACACTTCGCAAAAATGTCATTTTAGGTGCCAGTGTGACACGGCAAAGTACTGTGGCATGTCTCCACTGATGGAGGCGCATTGACGGCTGGTCATGGGCGCGCTACAATAACCATGTCCTATAATTTGAAAACCTTTTTAGGGTGCTTTCGGTGTGCCTTCTGTCAAAGGAAAAGCGCCCTCCTAGTAAAAAAATCTTGCATGTGTGAGAAATTTATGTGTCCAATAAACGAATATGATCAAATAAGATCATACAAAAACCTTATAAGAACATATAAGAACAATATAGGAAATATATAAGATTATATAAGAAGTTATAAGAAACTGAACAGAAGTTTCTTATAACTTCTAATATAATTTTATATTGTTCTTATATGTTTTTATAAGGTTCTTGTATGTTCTTATATGATCTTATTGGATTATATGCATTTGTTGGACATAAAAATTTCTTATACATAGAAGAGTTTTTACTAGCGAAGCTCACTCAGCATGGAGAGTGACGCGACCGTCCTTAGGCCTAACCACTTTCATATAGACAAAATTTTTCACGATTTCACTGTCCAAAAGCGCACCACAGATGACCACGTGTTTGTTGACATCAATGCATTCGGTGGGCGAAACATGTCCGGGGCTGGGCAATTCCTCGACCCCAGCTATGTTAGGTGTACGCGCCGCTCGGTTTCATTGTTGATCACTTCCGCAACTACACACTTGCAGCCATGAGAGCGTGTGCTGCTATGCTTGGCCTGGCTTGACGTGGCCTGGCCGCTTGGCGGCGAAAGAAAATTGGCTTGGTGGCAAGCCGAGTTGGACGCAATTTGAGACTCACGGAGCGAGTAGATACGGTAAATAAAAACATTCTGAAAACTTCTCAGGTGTTCCTCAACTTCAAACGCACCCACCGGATCAATCAACCACCTCCCTTTCATTACCTGACCCCGCCTTCTGCACATGGTTATGAGCGGGAGTGTAACACATGGCGAAAGATAGACATATGACTGGTCCAACGAGCATGTAGCTTCTACCACGCTATCAGCTGGTCATTAAACAGAGTATAGTGATGCAGCACAAAAAATTAGTGCCATTTCAGAATGTCTGAAGGAGAACACACCCTCAAACATCCTGAAACTGTAGAGAGTTTCCTGCAGAGCCACTCGATTTGATTGGCCAGGCAGTAAATAAAAGATACACTCACCAAAGCACTGTGTCGCCCATGATAAGCCTGCAACTCCCTTCAGTAATTGGGAAACAACCAAAAAGCCACAGGAATGTAACACTGGATCCTGAAACAGAAAACAGAACAGCAAAATGCAGGTATTAACACAATATACAAACTGCCTCAGCGAGTGACACTTAAAACTAGCTACAGTTCTTTGGGCACCGTCTTTCTATTACAGATAATTGTGCGTGAGAATGTGCTGTCATTATCTTTCTAGCCCTGTAAACCTCTCCCAAGTCTAACGTCTCTGACGCTGGTTCCGCAAACTTCATAAAATCTGCCATTGCTCCATTATCAAGTTCTAGAGCAAGTGACAAGTTAAAATTTCAATGGTGGAGGCTCACAGGCATTAAGCACCTGCTTCAAGCCCCTCGGCTGTCGAGAAAACACTATGTCAACCGCTCCGAAACATAGGCTTCGTGCAGAAGAGAGATTGAAGTGTGCTGCTGATTCAGTAGAACTACATCAAATTCATCAACCATTGCTTAGCCGATTCACTATGCGACTCATCGTGAAGACGAAACTTGGACTTGGCCAGGGCAATATGTTTTACAGAGAAATGTTTACTGATTTGACGGACGGTGTCATTTTATTAAGCAGCCTTATTTATTTGCTCTGTAAGAAGCAGGTGAAGAGCAGTGAAGAGGAGCAAAACACAAATAGTGCTATGGACAACGGCAAGTCGAAGAAGTGATAGGACAAGCGCTACTTGTAGTTCTTCAACTTGTCCTCGTACTGACATTTGTGTATCACTATTGTTTAAGCAACTTGTCAAGCAGTTCAATTTAGTACCAGTGAAGCGGCTTGTCAGTGGCCTTGTCACTCAAGCAGGGAACATGCAGACAACAAACCACTTTGATGGTGATGACCACAACATTTTCATGTCATCTCACAAAAATCGCCCCCCCAAAAAAGCTGATCCTGCACTTATGTTGCAGAATGTATGCATCATCTGACGGCACAGTCTGGAGGGTCACACTGCAGTTCTCTTCGTGCGTTACACTCCCAGTTTCAATGCGGTGACCAATGAATGTTTCGGTGATGCAAAAAAAAGGCATTGCTCTGAATATTTTGTTGTTTCCCTTACTTAACTTATCAAAACACATTGCATGTTAATTGGACCTCAAGATAAACGTGTCACGCCGACTTATTAAGGATAACAGCAATCCAGTCCTTGACAAATTAACTGAGGGCAATAAAGAAAGAAACAAGGAGGTCATGCGATAATTGTATCGGGGAGTGGCAACAGTCCCAGGAAGTTCTGCTTCAGTTTTTGCAGTATCATCGATTTCCTCATTAGGCAACTGTTATCAGCTTTGGCCACTGCTCATGCATTACATTTTAGAGTGAAGCACACTGTACGATGGCATGTTTACTCCATGACATGCCAACCTTTTTCTGGGTTCCCAATTATCCCGAATAATACACAAAATTGCAAATAAAAGAAGCAGTTAGATCAATAGGTCACACAAATCTATGTGAAACGAGCAGTCTAGATCAGTGCATGCAGGGTGACTCCATGTGGGGCTGTATAGGAGCTTTACAACCACCCCAATAGCTTGTTAAATCAAACCCAATTATCCTCTGCTAAATGTGTGAGCTACATGGTCTTGGCAGACACTTCAAATTCCTCACTTACCCCGCTTATAAGTCCTAGAGTTGTACTCCCACTGCTTGCATTTGCTTTGGCATCCAACCCCCCCCCCCCGTTTTCTCCCACACTAACTGGCAGAAACACTGATCTTATTCTGCATGTGGCTGATTATTAAAAGCCTTTTGGCTTTTCAATCTAAGTAAATGCACATCCTGAAAAGGAGCTCATTGCCTAATGAGGTCTACGAGAAAATTTTGAAGTGCGGGATATATGAAGTTTGCTAGACCTATGGCGGACAATATTTACCCTCCAAATCAAAGCAGCACCAAATGTGTCGGCCACGAACCCGTGACAACTTCAGATGAGACTAATGACAAATGCATAAAGTATATGATAATTACAGAACGACCCGATACTATGACCCAGAAAGGTGAACAAGAAGCTTACGTGAACAACACGCTTGCAAAAAGAGATCTAGAATGCCAAAGAATCAATGAAAATAAAAATAGGAAGACTTGACTGATCCTTTCTGAAGTCCCGATCTTGGTATCGATAGCATGCATCGATGCTTTCAATCAAGCTTTGAGGTGTGGCCACAAAACACACTTGAGTGAAGCTCCCAATTATTATGCTCTTAGGTGGACAAAAGGCTCACTTCAAACAGCTTTCAGCAATAAAAAAACATGCCAGATAATAACATCACATGGTTTCCCCAAAAATAAAACATATAAACCTCCAACACCTCTCAGGGCTAAGGAAACAACCAAGGACGCACAAGAATGAAGCACCTGATCCCAAAGTGAATGGAATGCCAAAGTGCAAGACTGAATGCAAAACACACCGCTCTTCTAAGCAACTAACACTAGCTACAATTTCTTGGACACCTTCCTGGTAAACTAAGAACTAAAATATTAATTATAATTACATGTGGTGCATCACCTTCAGGATTGCTGGATGATGTGCAACTCTGGGAGCTCTTCAAGATTAAAGTGAGCAGAAATTTTTTACTTGGCCTGAAAATGTCTCATACTTTGTATCTTGTTCAGAGTTAAGCAATAACACCGTAGCTATCTACTAACACATTACACCTAGAAAGTATCACCTACGTAAGACAAGAATGATTCACACATTATCTATTGTTAACGCCATTCTGAAAAAGACAGACTTGCACAGTCCGTCCCACCATCCATGTGGCACACCCATGAGTTCTTTTGCCGTGCAGATGTGCCCAGACGCACATTAAATCTCTCTCTGACCGGCCTCCATGTCCACAACAAGGCTGTAACCTTTCAGAAGTGTGATCATGTGGCCATGGCACTCTGCGGATCGACTGCTGTGGTTACATGTAACCCAACAGCGGTGGATTTCTGCTACTAGAACCTCCACATGGAGGGAATGAATTCCCAAAAAGGGCTACGACAGAATGTGCAAACCTGAACCGACTGGCTGCGTCAGCGAACCCTCTCCAAATTCCAGTCGCTGTTTCGACAGGGACGACGGGGAGCACAAGCTTTGTCAGTAGCGACGGCACCCCCACGAGCCAAAGTCCGTGGCAGCACCTGCGACAGCGAGCCCTCCCATCATCCCTGTCACCACTTCGACTGGATATTACAGGAAGCACAGGTGATGGCGGTGGCGCCACCACAAGCCAGAGCTACATGGCAGCACCTCCAGCAGCGAGCCCTCCATGAGTATACCATTCACCATCTTGAATGGGAACAAGGGGAGTGCAAGCGTTGACGGTGCTACATACCTGGGATGGCAAATAATGTTTTGTAGCGACCGAAGTGGCCAAATAGCTGCCAAGCGAAACTCGGCATTCAACTCTAATGATGAGCCACGCTGTTTCGACTATGATCGACATATGTTTGCCAATTGCACTAAACCGCAGAAGCATGAAGGCTGCATCAATTTTAATAGAATGGGACCTAAGGCAACAAACTGCCAGTGAAAACAGTGATGAAAGCTCAAGGGAGTTACTTCCGACACTGATAAATAGATAGGACAACTTACCATGAACTCCTATTGATATCTGCCATGACGCCTGAACCTCGGCACTGTAGGTGATGTCAGTGGTGTCGTCCCAGGGAACTCAAACTAGGAGTTCACTGAGCAACTCCTGCTTGACCAGGGCTGCACTGATCTTAAATGTGAAGAACAGATATTTTATGTTACATAAATGACAAAAGATAGAAAAGGCACAAACAATATCATACCTGCCAAGTTCAGAGAAACCAAATCCGGGAGAATATCAAAGCAGAAGGGTTTAAAAAGAACTATTGACAACAAATTTACATGAAGACAACTTTATTATTTATATATTGCACTGCTCATGCTCACGGGATTGCAGCCGTCTGCTGTGATAGCAAAAACTCATTCTTTAAGTGCAGAAGGGAAAGGGGGGGGAGGGGGTAATTTATGTTTTCCGGGAGCTTTTTCTGTCAATCGTACAACTGATCAAAATTCAAAAGTCTTCCGGGTAATACGGGAAACTTGGCAGGTATGCAATACTAACAGACACAATTTGCTACCGGCAATGCCAAAAGAGAATGCAGGTTGCATCAGCTATGCATAAAGATACTTCGAACAACATTTACCCTATAGGGTGTATTCACGCAAGGCTAGCGAGCAGTGCACTTTGGGTACATCACTATATTTGTGTTCGTGATAGCAGACAGCGGCGCGCGCACAGCCTCACGGGCCACACTATGCAGCGAATCTTTCTCCGGTTCAGGTGACACCATGCACGAAAATGGTGTTGTTCTTGTGCGACAGTCTGCTGTTGCACAAGGACAAAGGATGAACTGGGGAAAAAAAGACGAGGACAGCAGGCGTTGCACATTGCCAGTTTTTGCAAATCCCGAGAGTCCGAACACACATGCAAAATGGCTCGGTCGCTCTCCTTGAAACAAGAATGACTCGCTTGCATCAACGGGCAAAGCCCGAACAAAAATCATGAGAAGTGGAGAGTATCTGAGCATGTTAGTGAAGTTGGTCAGTGCACGTCTGTTTGTGTGGGGCTTGTGACTTTCCACATGGCAGCACCTTGGGGCGCGGGAAGGTGGCGTCGTAAAGTTGGGGCGACGTCTCCTCATACAGGCGGCTTTGGATGGGGAGACGCAGCGCGGGGTTCCTAAGGAAGCAAGAATCGAGTAATCTGTGAGGGGGACTGCCAACACTTGCAGTGTTGCTGTTTTTTTTAATGCGAAAACATTCTTTAGCTACTTCACCCGGATTTCGCTATACGATATCTGGCCTCGTAACAAAAGAAGATAAACCTGTGTCGCGTGTATGTGGAGCAGCAGTACGCACTCCTTCACATAAGCACCCTATTCGGAGGTGGCAGAGAATGGATGCGCACTCCACCCGATTGGCTGCGGCACAAGGAGGTAAATCCGCGCCTCACATACATGATGTGGCTTTTGACTTCCGTCGTCCGCCGCCGGCGATCGACCAGACGACCCGTAAGGGTTTATTACCATCCAGAAAATGCCTCGGGCTTGGGCAGAGAAACGTAGCTGGGCTGCCAGGCTAGAGGAGCGCTGGGAGCCCAAAGAAGAACTGACGCGGGACGGGGCGCTCCTCATTTAGCTTGCAGACAAGGGAGAGCCGCCCCCGAACTATGGTGCGTTGACTTGGTGAAGAGCGGCGGGTCGAGTGGCCCACAATGGAGCGGCAGTATCTGACGTCAATGATTGTAGTAAACCATTCACAAAATAAAGTGTTTACTCAAAATTTGTGTCGTCGTATTCACAGTGAGCTGTGGCGTATGTCTCCCGATGAATGCTATCGCAATTCGACAGCCAATAATAGTGGTTTCTGCAGCCAGATTATTTTTCTATGATGTAGTTTTTAGCAAAGTGCAGGGGACACTGCGACAATATCGCTAGCGCTGGTGTAATACCTCCAACGGGATACTTGGCATCAACTTTGAAGGGTTCGACCACTGCTGTGGTTTACAGCAGTCGCGGATAGTCCTCGCCGTCGACTGGTTCATATAGGAGCACGTGGACAATGCAGATTTTTAACTGATTGGTTTGTTCATCAGTGAGAGAGAGAGAGAGAGTTGGAAATGTCAAATGGAAGAACAGGGGAAGACAATAATGACTTCACCCGAGGCTCTGGGGGGGGGGGGGTCGTCGAGATGGTCGTCTAAGTTGGGATTTCTGTAACTATGTAAATAAATGTACATAGTCGAAGTAAAGCAGCGCAAGTTGGCACATCACTCAGCAACGCGCCCGCCACCAAGCTCCTAACAATCGGGGCTGAACCCTCCTCCACCAACAACTGGAGCAACAACTATGTTCAAGGCACTTCATCTCGGAGAAGTGTCGGCACGGTTGGCTTTTTTGTTTGGGTCGGGCCTGTCAAGTGTGCGTGTGTAGCCAAGATGTTTCTTGGCTGCAGAGTCAGGATTGTAGTCATTAAACTAATTTGCTGCAGCATTTGCACAATGCCGAATCAATAAAAAAAACAGCCGAGGAAGAGAATGTGCAAAGCATTAGAATTTTCACAGTTTCAGCTAAAAGCAACGGCAACCTCTGAGATTGCTGCGAGGCAAAGAAATGTGTGCTCATGAACGGTGATTTTTTTCGATGTCGATTTTCCAACGCTCCTGCGGTAAGGAACTTCCATTCTAGTCTCTCGACCTTCTGGTTTGTCTCAGTAGAACTTTGGCTTCGAGTAGGCCGAGCCCACTCTATGACATATTAAATCAAAATAATGTCGGACAAAAGCCAACCGTGCCGACACTTACCCAAGACGAAGAAACTGTAACACACTCGACTTGCCGAAATCTTCATCAAGGTTTTTCCCGTTGAGGCGCTCGCGAGTCATTCGCGTTGCCTCCTCACGGAGAGCAACAGAACCTTTTCGCACTTGTTTGTCCGGACTCCGGGATTTCCAAAAACCAGGAGTCTGCAACACCTGCTGTCCTCGGTTTTCTCTTTCCAAGTGTCACACAGTTTTTATTCGGGACGTCACCTGAAATAGAGAAAGATTTGCGTAGTATGACAATCTCGTTGATTGTGGCCCGTGCAGCTAGCTGTTAATGTGCCGCCGTCTCTCATCACGGATACAAATATGGTGATGTACAGTGCGCCGCAATATGAAAGACCCACTGGGAGCGCGTGGCCGAGGCGGTGGCTGGCGGGGGCGCTGCGAGCGCTCTGGGCAATTCCATTCTGCTTCAAGGGGAGGACGCTCACTCGGGGCTCAGCTAAAGCGCAACGCGCTTATCAGTTTGTGCTGAGCCCCGAGTGAGCGTCCTCCCCTCGAAGCAGAATGGAATTGCCCAGAGCGCTCGCAGCGCCCCCGCCAGCCACCGCCTCGGCCACGCGCTCCCAGTGGGTCTTTCATATTGCGGCGCACTGTACGCAGAGTGCACGGCTCACTAGTCGCACGTGCTCCACAGAAACTAAAAGAGACTGCCTATTGCTGTTTGGTAAGACCTACACTGGAATACGCATGTGTTTTGTGGGATCCGCATCAGAAGTACCTTGCAGATAAGTTAGAAAAACTTCAAAACCGTGCGGCGAGATTTGTAACAGGAAATTATAGTAGAAACAATAGCGTAACAGAGACTAAAAATGTACTTGGTTGGGAAACTTTATTGTCAAGGCGCAAAGATTTTCGATTGAGGTTCTTGCTCGCAATTTTTAATGATATGACTGGTATTGATAAAAGCAACTACATAAAATTACCTAACTACATTTCAAATCGTGTGAATCATACCAGAAAAATAAGGGAAATTTCTTGTAGAACAGATTATAAGAAGTTTTCATTTTTTCCACGCACAATCGCTCAATGGAACCTGTTACCAGAGTCTTTTTTTATTCGTGACGACGTGGGACCATTTATCTCAGGAAATGGTCTTGATTTTTAATGTTGTTTATGTTCAATGTTTATGTATTTTCTTTGTTGACAGCCCAGGTTGTATATTGAAGTGTTCTGTTTTTATTTTATTGAGCGTATTAATCTATGGGCTGTACCTGCTATAATGCCGAAGTTTTCGGCGCTGCAGGTTTTTTTCTGTAAATAAAAAACACTCTATAGTGCCAGAAAGGCATTCACTGCTTCAATTGGGATACACATCTTATTTATATTAGATGGCGCCCACGAAATTATTATTTATAAACCTCACATCAATCGCAACAAAAAAAACCCATAAAAACTACTGCAGTAGATTAAAACTCTAACCACATAAAGCATTTTTTTTTCACACGCTTCCTTTGCGTTGTTAGAGGACACCGACAACAATAATAGGGAGTTGTAGTAGACATAGGGAGTTGTAGTAGACCGTTTCCGCAGCCCGCTAAGCACCCCGATAGCGCTCCGTAATCCGCCAGAAGAGGCTTGAACTATGCAGACAAGGCTGGCGGCGCGCATGCGCAGCTGCGGCGTTTTCTTTACCGATACCATAGCGGAAAAGAAAAACTATATACTACAACTCCCTAATAAGACACGCGGGCCGACAAAGAAACCTGGCCAGGACAGATATCGGTACGCAGCGAAGCGTGCCGACGCGAAGTGACGCTGACGCGGACGAACCGCGTACGATAAAACGTCTGCCAGGTCGACCGCCTCGCGATTAACTCGCAACCTGTCGGGCGGTTTGACGAAAAGCGCGTGGAGAGATGGATCGCCAACGGGAGATAACTGTCAGAATACATTTCTCGAACGCGATTGGGCAAATGCGGGCAAGGAAATTAAGGAGATTCCAGAACGGAAGCTTAGAAGGACGCAGAGACAAAGGGCTTACCTTGGGACAGCAGCACCGAGCACAGAGCCGATTGAGCCGTGCCCACGACCTCCAGGGCTGTTCATTCCTGCTCGCGTGGTGCCTCGCCACTTACTAGTCGCTAATTCCATTCTCGGACGCGGCATATCGGGTCAATATGAGTTCTACGTAAAAATAAAAGACCCACGAAAAGCAAGCGACTTTCGGCGCACATGCAGGTTCAGAGTGGATTGGATTGGCTTCTACAAGGCTTATCGAAGTGCATATTAAATGCGGAAATAAAAAGTTACCGTAACATTATTAGTAAAACAGTGGCAAAACAAAACAATAAAAAGTTTCAACGAACTTAAAAAACTAAAACAAATTTATTAAAATAAAAGTTTTATATACAATACGAAACTTCGCTTAGCTGCTTGCTCCGCTCCGCGAGCGCGGTCACCGAAACCGAAACTTAAAAATCCGTGGAAGTTGTGGGGTTTCTCAGAAAGCCGTAAAATACCGCGCGTGCCTTCTATCATTCTGCAATTTGTTGATTTAGTGATTTTCGATGATGCTCAGCAAGATTCTAATTGAAACCATGCCCTTAAACTTAATATTTAAAACAATTAATTACGCGAAAATAATTAATAACTTAATTATCCCGAACTTTAATAATTTTCCTAAATAGGCCCCAGGACCAAAACAACACAAGCCTTTTTGTGTTGCGACCACGGGTTGCGACGCATAGTTTTCGCAATATCGAATCTGTCCACTTTTCATAAAACACCCTGTATATACGTGTATATATATACCGGGTGTTTTTGCAAAGACTTTCAAAAATCCTAAAAATTAGGGCGTTTGAAAAAGAAAGAAACTGTCTTCGGGAACAAACTACCAGCCACGGCGGACGTCAGGAATTGCCAAAAACATACTAATTAGCCAGCTAATTAATTAAAACTTGTTAATTAACATTTTAGTTAGTGAAAATAGACATATGGTTCCAATTAGAAAGTTGCTGAGCGTTATCGAAAACCACTAAATCAGCCATTTTCAGAAAGACTTTGAGCGCGTGAGAAAAGTAGTAGCGCACTAAAGTTACCACGCGTGGAGCAGGTACAAGGCTGGGGCTAGATAAGAGGCGGAAAAATCGCGCGGGCGCCTTACCGCAACCGCTAGCCTTGTACCTGCTCCACGAGTGGTAAATTTAGTGCGCTACTACTCTTCTCACGCGCTCAAAAGTCTTTCTGAAAATGACTGATTTAGTAGGTTTTCGATAACGCTCAGCAGCTTTCTAATTGGAACCACATGTCTATTTCCACTAATTAAAAAGTTAATTAACAAATTTTAAATAATTAGCTGGCTAATTAGTGTGTTTTTGGAAATTCCTGACGTCCGCCGTGGCTGGTAGTTTGTTCCCGAAGACAGTTTCTTTTTTTTTTTTCAAACGCCCTAATTTTTAGGATTTTTGAAAGTCTTCGCAAAAACACCCGGTATATATGCATGGGCGGTTTCATTTGGATTCATTCAAGCAATGAGGTGCAGTCGTATTTTTTTATTTTGCTTCAAATTTTTATATTTTGTGGCGCATGTTCCAAGAAGAATAATCCTTTTTATTTTAATGTCCTGACATGTTTAGTTTCTGAGAGAAAAAATCTCAAAGAAGCGGGAAAGAACGACGAGGTTATGACGATTGTCGTGTGTGGCGTTTTTGAATCACTCTCAATCTCAAAGTATTCAAAAGAGAGCGTCTATATTTTTTAGTGTGATATATATGGAAGTAGATAAAACGACATTGCAACTACTATTTATTATTCGTCGCTTCAATCTTTGTAAAAATCCCCGAACATGCCTACGCGAACAACTGTGACCTAAATTGCGGATTTTTTTTTAGTCGGCTATGTTTAGTATTACTTTTAAAATAATACCACGTGTAGAACCTTTCATTGTCTTGCGAATTAAACAAAGTTTGTGCCTTTATGATGTACGAGCACTGAGAAATAAATTATGAAACAAAAAAGGTTTTCACTTTTCGTTCAATTAAAGAACGCTGTAAAAAAAAACATTTTTAATTTTTGTTTTTCGCGTTGCGTTTTTTTCACACCCTTCTTTTACCCAGAATACATTCCGTTAGAGGTATTTGCACTGGTTTCGAGTTTTAAGCCTCTAAATATGCTAAAAGAGAGCAAATGCCGATGGTGGGTTTTGACGATTGTCGTGTGTGGCGTTTTTGAACCACTCTCAGTCTCAAAGTATTCAAAAGAGAGCCTCTATATTTTTTTATTGTTATATATATGCAAGTCGGCAAAACGACATTCCAACTACTATTTATTATTCGTCGATCCAATCTTTGTAAAAATCCCCAAACATGCCTCCGTGAACAACTCGTGACCTAAACTGCGGATTTTTTTTTAGTCGACTATGTTTAGTTTTGTTTTTAAAATAAAACCACGTGTAGAACCTTTCATTGTCTTCCAAATTAAGTAAAGTTTGTGCCTTTATCATGTACGAGTACTGAGAAATAAATTATGAAACAGAGAAGGTTTTCACTTTTCGTTCAATTTCAGCACTCTATATAAAAAAAAACTAGGGTTGGAAATTGATCGATTAACCTACCGATTAATCGATTAATGATTTAATCGCGATTAACTTTTTAACCGGTTAATCGGTACAATTTTGGCGAACCTAAAAAGGTAAGAACTCAGCGCTTTCACCACGCAGACATGGACGAGTACACCTGTAAGAAAGGCAAACTTTAGGCTAAATTTTAGCCTAAAGTAAGCTGTAGGGACGAGATTTGTAACTCCAGACAATTGCAGTAGGTTACACGTGTCCCGTCCATTTCAACGCCGTTCGAGTGTCTGTTTAGCGCAGCAGAGGCTATTGTGAACCATTATACTGTAAGGTCGAGTCTCCAAAAAGACTGTCTTGGTTGGCAGCCGCTAAAATGCCGAAGATTCGCTTTACGTTTAAAACTCTTTCATAACATTTATAATAACAAAACGGGCATCAACAGGGGATCGTTTCTTCAGCTACCTCACATCACGCAGGGTAGATCATCAAAATAAGGTTCGCGAATATTCGTGCCGCACTAATATCTTTAAACACTCTTTTTTCCTCTTACCACTCATCAATGGAACTGTCTACCCGAGTCGCTTGTCATGGTATCATCCAACAATGTGTTTTTTTTTCCAGACTTATTGAAGAGTGCTTGTACCTTATCTCCTGATATGTCAAATGTATTAATAATTGTATAAAGCTTACTATTCTTCTTGTTCTTGTCACTAGCGACACTTTATGTCACAAACCTAGAGTTCGTTTATTGTTTTCCTCTGGCTGTATATCCCCCCCCCACACACACTTTTTCTGTAATGCCTTTGGGCGCTGAAAGGCATATTGAATAAATAAATAAATAAATAAATAAATAAAAATCAAGGGAGGTCGCTCTTACCGAAAAATATCAACGAACCTCTTTTCCTCATGCAGCTGAAGTAACAACCTGTGTGCGTGAGTGTCTTTGAACTGTTCTCAACTACACATGGAGGCTGATTCGAAATCCAAATGGTATATTCCGCCGTTTGTCACGAATTCAACATAAAAAAAGCTTTTTTTAATATTTTGTTTGAAAATGAACGAGGCCGATTAATCGATTAATTAATCGATTAAAGGGTGGCGATTAATCGGGTTAAACGTTTTAATCGACGCCCAGCCCTAAAAAAAAAAAA